>RJWT010048086.1:0-11204 GCA_004365215.1 Cuniculus paca | reverse complement strand
CTGTGAAACAGGACACAGAAACCCTGAGGACTATTACTCACATACCTGAGGACTGCGGGAGATTAGAGCAGGACTCTCAGCCACGTGCCAAGCGTGCTCAAAAAGAGGAGAAAGGGGCCTGGCCTTGGAGGCTATTGAGGGTACCAGGGAACAGAGTGAAAACTCCCTCTACAGGCAGAGGTGTTGGGAGCCAAGTATCTATGAGGCCCAATGCTTTGAGCACCTAGATTTTTGATCACATCATCCTCAGTTGGTACCCAAAAGGAAGGAGTGCTGAGGCTTAAGTGTTGTCACTAAGAATCAAATGCTGAACTCATGCACTTGTTTTCCAGCTCACCTGGAAACACACAAAAGGAATGCATCTTTCTCAATAGCAAAAAGCAAGCTGACTTAAAATCCACATCCTTGCAGAGGAAATTGCAGCATGAAGAGGTAGACCTGCAGATGGATAAACTGCCCTGAAGAAACTCAGGGATAGAACAAGGATAGAAATATGTTACATGTCCCAATGAACAATGAATGATAAGAGAAGTTTGAGAGGTAAAATCTCCTGGGCCAGGTTTTCCATGTCCTAAAACTTGGCAACTCTTCCTCCACCAGCTCTGCCAGGTTCTCAGTGATAATCAGAGAAAACTTGCTGCATATTCAGAGAGAATGGTGGGCAGAACAAAGCTATTTTGAAAATTCTCATATGTAGAAAGCATGAATCATGTGTGAGGTGTCCATTTTTTCACTGAACATTGGTCCCTTTCTCATCATCCCAGTTAAACAGAGTCCTGGCCTGCTCTGTGCCTAATGACTGACATGATCTGTTCATTTATAAAAGCTATTTCTTTAATCACACATTTCAAAAGATCTTTGCAGTTATTTCTACACTAAATCCTCAGCACCTTAGAAGTTTCTCTCTCTTTTAAAAGGTGCAAGTGCTATACGTTTGAATCTTGATGCTGAAAAAGTTTAAATTACCAGCGTGAAGCAGTGATAAAGGACACATGATAGATGCGAGGTATACACCTGATACACACTTCCTGTGGCTATTCTCAGTGGCCTGTCACAGCACAGAACAATGAGACCACACATCAATTGCTATACTGGACCGTACCTATGGGTTACATCCCAAGAGCTTCTCAATCTCTTTAAACATCTGAAAGAAGGAATGACAAAGTTAAAGAGAAGTCAGGCATGGTGGCACATGTCTGTTATCCCAGCACTTGGGAGGCTAAAGTGGGATCACTGCCCTGAGTTGGAAGACATCACAGGCTACACAGAGTTGAAGGCCAGCCTGGACTATATAGCAAAACGCTGTTTCAAAAAACAAAAACAAAAGCAACAAATAGAATAAAGAAATCAAAAGAAAGGAAGAAGGTGGGGAGGCAGTGTGCCAAGGATAAAGGACCCATGGATGAAAAGGGAGGAATAGTGGAGGCCACAGCATCACTACTAACAACACATCTAGACAAGAATCCTCTGAGGTAGAGTTTGGAGTGTAAGGCCGTTATCATGCTGCTCTGATCCTCATCCCTAAGGCTGATTATGAGGGTATTGGGACTGCAGCGTCCAGGGCTTTTCATGAAGCCTCTGTTATTTCCTAAATTGAGAGAGAAATCAAGGGCAAAGAACCGGAGTGCTTTTCCATATACTTGTCCCTCAGCAGAGCGAATCCTTCAAAGAGGGCACCCACAACAGACACAGAACACAATGACAGCCAAATCACCAATGAGATCTGACATACAGTGAGCACAATGTCTTCTCACCTAAGTTTACCATTAATTGCAAAATATGGCTGAGACAGCTTTGAGTTCCATTTGGACTCACAAAAGACAAAGTACAGAAGGAATACTGTCACGAAAATGCTACAACTGAACAAACCTGTGTGTTTCTTTTTTGGCAATGAGACACAATGACCACCATCTATTCTCTAACAGTTTTTCATATTCTGTTCTTGAGTTGAATTTCTGGGATCTTGATTATTATATGTCTGGGTATAGATTTGTTTTGGTTATGGCTAGCTGGAGTTCTATATGCCTCACTTATTTGGATGTCACTTTCTTTTTCCATGCTTGGGAAGTTCTCAGAAATTATTTCTGTTAAGAGGGTCCTGATGTCATTTGTCTTGACCACTGGCTTTTAACTCACATTTTTAATTCTTAAGTTATGTTTCTTTGGACTGTCTTGCAACCGTTGAATTGTTACTTCCTGATTCCTTATTATTTTTAAGAGATCTTTCCTTTCGTGATCACAAGCTGCAAACCTGTCTTCAAGGTTTGAAAGTCTGTGTTCAGTTTCTTTCAAGTGGTTTTGCCAGCTTTCAATGGAGTTTTTAATTTCCTGGATAGCTCTTTGAATCTGTTTCATGCATTCTAAATCTCTCTTATATTGTTCAATCATGGTTTCCCTCATTTTCCTATGACCCTCTATTTTTTTTATCTGTATCTTTAGAGATGCTTAGTAATTCTTTTATTATGTTTTTCACTTCTTCTTTTACCTGGGATAGAATTTCTGTTCTAACTTCTCTTATAGCTTCCTGAAGTTGTTTACTTCAGTTGACATCACTTCAGTCATTTCAGGTGTGCGACTCTCGATCTCCTCTGTGTTTACCTCTCCTGGACTTGCGCTGCTTGGGTTGGATGCCAGAGATTGTCCTCTCCCTCTTTGTCTTGGCATATTCCTGATTTCTTCCACACACGTGTGTAGTGTGGTCCCAGGCCCCTCCAGTACTGGCCACAACTTCTCTGAAGTGAGACTGTTTGGCTTTTCTGGCCAGTGCTGGCTACAGGCATCCAATGTTGGGCACCTGTGCCTCTTCACTGAGCTGGGTACCAGCCCACAAGGGCTCCCAGAGTTTGCACAGGAGTGGAGCAGGCCAAGGTCTATGGATCTAAGCTGGTTAGGAACCTATACAATGTCGTCTGGAACCTGAACGAGAGTGGAAGTCAGTCCAAACAACTTCCTCGGGTCTGCTCACAAACTGGAGCTGCCAGAAGGCTGTTTGGTTTTTCTAGCCAGTGCTGGCTATGGGTATCTGATGGTGGGCACCCATGCCTCTGCACTGAGCTAGGTACTGCAGTGTTTGCACGGGAACGGAACTGGCCAGGGCCTACAGATCTAAGCTGGTTAGGAAACTATGCGATGTTGTCTGGAACACACGGGGGAGCAGAACTCAGTCCAAGCAACTTCCGTGGGTCTGCCCACAACCTGGAGCTGCTAGAAGAAGCCAGCAGCAGTCCTGCCCCTGGGCTTACCTTACAGGACTCCAAAATGGTTCCCAGCCAATTGCTCTCTACCGTGGGGGTATCAAGTCCCCGGCACTCACCACCAGCCAGTGCAGATCTCTGCATCCGCCACTCTCTTCCACCGCTGCGCAACTGTGACTGTGACCGCACTTCCTCAGGCGCAACTGTGACTGTGACCGCACTTCCTCAGGCTCATCAGCTCGTCTGGCAGGGTGCATCCAGCTCCAGGCTAAGGCACCACCAGCCACCACCTTCTTCTTCATTTAAACTCTTCTTTTTATTCTCTGTGGGCTTCAATTCATATTTTAGATTCTCCCTGGGCCCAGGGGACCCACTTCCTTCTTGTCCTCTCCATGATGTTGTATTCTAGCATCTCCATTGTTTCTCTCAGAGAGATTGTTTACTTTGCTGCTTACTGTTCCGCCATTTTTTGGAAGTCTCCAATATCTACAACTAAAGGAGGAACAGTGGATTTGGGTTCACAGTTTGCAGAGGTTTCACCCATACTTGACTGGCTCCAAGGCAGGGTGGGTGGCAGAGGGGCCTAGCACACGGGAAGCTGGCTCATGGCATGGCATCAGAAGCAGTGAGCCATCAAGGCAGCCAGAGTGATATATACACACCATTCAAGGTCACACTCACAGTGACCACCTCTACCCAACAGGCTTTATCCCCAACATCATATCCAGCTGTAAACCCATGATAGGGCTAATCCAGTATTACACCCATGATCCCATAACCCCCCAAATTTCCATATATGAGTGCATGATGATTGGGAGAATATCTAGGTTTAAACGACAGCAGTATCCCAGGAGAAAGCCCCAAGCCTGTCTTAATCACAGGCTCCAACGCACATAACGTAACATGGGGCATGAAAGGCACACATAATGTGCTCATCCCATAAGCATGAAGAAGGGCTGAGTGTAGCAAAGCTGAGGAACATGTGATCAGCTTGTGTCACACATGTGACACAGCAGTGGAAGCTCAACAGGTAGATAAGTTTTCACTGTCACACTGAGCATAAATTTAGAGATGGAGAAAGCAGACAGTAGGTGCATGGAGGCATGTGGCAGGCATGGACTCTAGACAGCACCCTCACTAGCAGATTCCCCAGCACTGTGACCAGGTACAGCACAAGGAGCGCTGGCAGGAGCTGCTGCAGCGAGGCTGAGAAGCCAAACAGTTCACACTGAGGTCAGGAGCCATCGTCCTGAGCAAGTGTGGCTGTTGTGCCTGGTGGATTCATACCAGGAGGAGACACGATAGTGAAAATTTAGGCTGTGGCACAGCTCAAATGGCAACTTGTGTGCTACTGAACAATTTTCTAGATCTTACAGCTTTAATACCCTCTGTAATATATTCAGAGACCTAAAAATGAAACAAAGTTAGGATTTACTTGATTTTCCCCTGTAGATAAATAAATGCTTAGAAATATAGAAATTGTCAAATTAGGTACTAAAAGAAGGGGGAGGCTGGAAAATCAAAGAAAATATCAAACAATTGCAGTGTCAATCTAAAACTTTCTTTCATACATTCATCTCCCAGAGGGTTTCCAAGTGATTCCTGGAAATTATTAATATATTGCTCAAGATGCAATTTTGCTGCATTTGCTCCACTTGAAATATATATATATGCCAATTCCCCATGAAGAGTGTATATATTATACAAGTACATACTAATAAAAAGATTATAAAAAAAGACATTAAGAATGGTCTCAGATGTGTGTAATTAAAGAAAAATTTTAGAAAATGCTATAGTACATTTAATCAGATTTATACAATATTTAAGTCAACCCTGGTAAATGTGCACAAAGAATGGGAATTATATATACACACTACACCACACTACAGCTAGGCAGTCAGATTTTCAATGCAGGACAAAGCATTACCTACTCAAATACAATCGGAAATAGAAAAGAGTTTCTCTTGTTGGTAGGTAGCTGACTGATGATATGAATGCTTAGACTGTGTCAGGTCCCAGGGTCAATCCATAGTAACAGACAGAGAGAGACAGACAGACAGACACACACACACACACACACTCACACAACTACATTATAGGAAGGTGGTGTTTATCTGATCAAAGATTAGGATGTCTCAGCATTAGAAATCTATCATCAAAATCATCACAAAAATCAACACAGAAAAACCTCATCCAATTATTTGAATCTTGGCATAAACATATTTTCTAAAACTCAATTTATCCTTATTGTTTCTTAAAGGTCTCCAAAGAGGAAAAAAATTAAATGAAACTTCATACCTAGATAAAACACTTGGAGCAGAGAACTAGCCCATGTGTCCCTGAATGAAGTCACTGTGTAGGTATTGTTAAAATTAGAAATAGGAAAATTCACTGTCTCTACCACTCAGTGCCATGAGACCAAAATAAATATGTGGCATTATAGGGCAAAAACCAGAAATTGGTAACATAAGTATTGAAGTGAAAGAGAAAATCACTTTCATTAATGATCTAAGAATCAAGATATAATATTTTAGAAAAATAACAGAATCATGCTACCAAACACAAGGTCAAATGGAAAAAAATCAATGTTTGTCATGGTCTTAATATTTGCTCAAACTATGTCCACTTAATGATGCTCAGTTATTATCATCAAAAAAATAAATTCTGAAGGAATCACTTAAGTTGAGATCTAAATCATTTAGATCTCGTCAATGCACCATAAACACAAAGAACCTTGCTTGTCTTTTAAAATCAGGCTGGACATATCAACCAACACTCACTGAAACACTAAGAAAACATCCATTTTGTTGAGAAAGTGCTGGCAAGAGCTGGCATGACAGTACATAATCACTGATGCAGTAAGAGAATATCAACACGCAGCTGACGTCACACTAAGCACTGCATGGACTCAGGTCCACTGCAGCTGAGTATCTGTGGCCCTGCATGTTAATGATGCTGACTGTGGTGTTGGGAGTTTGTTTGCAATTCTCTGTCCTCCAATATTTACGCTACAGCAGATTTTGGTCTACGACAGAGAAAAGTCAGTATCACTCTCTTTCCCTTTGGGCAAAGATTTCAGTTACTTAAATATCTTTCCAGGTTACAGGTAAAAACTCACTGATTCTACCCCAAGTTTAGGAGAGCCTCATTTGCAACTAATGGACCTTGAGTCAGTCAGTTTCTCAGCTCCTCCTTTCTTTTCCATTTTTCATAGCTTTGCACACTTCAATTCTTATGTTCAACTATATAGAACTGTGAGTATGGATACTCCACCAAAAGATGTTCACTGTCTTATTTTCAAATGAATCAAACTTTGATGATTAAAAAGACTGATGTAGTGTGTCCTAGTAAGCCTTTTGGCCAGAAATTCTTAGGAAAGTCAACAATGTCAAAGACATTGCAGCAACAGTAGTAGAGATGAGACCTCACTTGCTTTCGTTAGAGAGTGATTCCTTTAAAGTTTGATGTCATATCCCTAAGTATAAATGATTACATACTACAAAAAAGGAATACTGTCTTTTTCTTTTTCATCAAGTACAAGTGACAAAATAAACAAGAACGTACTTAAAATGGCAAGCTGAGGGCCTTGGAGACTGTTGTTGTTGGGTGTTTGTAGGTCTATAGCCCAGACATTCAGAACTCATGATTTAGTGGAGACAGGGTCTCACTATGCAGTTCAGGCTGGCCTTGAGCTCACTGTAGCCCATGCTGGTCTTGAACCTTCAATGATCCTCCTGCTTCAGCCTCCCAAGAGCTGGGGTTACAGGCATGCACCACCAATCCCAGCTTGATTTGTTTTTAATCTGTATATCACCACAAAATTGAGAACTTATTTCCTATCAAATAATAAGTAGAGATGAGAATGTTGCTATACACTTGCAATATCTGCTCCTTGGGTGACTAAAGCAAAAGGATCACAATTTAAAAATCAGAATTGGGCGATTTAGAAGGAGATGGTATTGATATGAAACTAGCCTAGAATTGTGAACATCTGATAAAATTTCACTCAAATTCAAGTAGTAAACAGCACATCTTCACTCAGATAGAAAGAGACCGACCTCAATCAATACACATATGTAAATACTTTAGTGGCAAATGTAGCATCCTTCAGAAATGCAAATAAAAGCTGTTATTTCTAATTCACTTAGAAATAGACAAAAAGTATTAGATGTACTTAGTTAACAAAACAAGAAATGTTTCTTCAAAAAATAATCATTTACAGAAAAGTCTGTTGTGACATAAGAAATTTTCTTTCAGTTACAAAATATAAACATTATGTAGATTGTAATACAGAAGTAGCCAAATAACAGGGAAGGAATTTCTTCACAATTCCAATTTGCTTTCTCTTTTCACTGGAGGGGTTGGAGTCCTGGATGTCAGTCACAGTGAGCATACAGTTTACACCTGAACTGCACTATTATTTCGCTCACACTGTTCTCATGCAAAATGTGTTTTATTTTTTAGACAGGGTCTCACTATGCAGTTCAGGTTGGCCTTGAACTCACTAGGTAGGTAGCCCTGACTACCCTCAAACTTGTCCTTGTCCTCCTGCAGCTGAGTGAGGGATGCTGGGATTTCATGTGTGAGTCACCATGCCCAGCTGTAAAATACACTATGAAATAAACAGTTTCAACAGAAAGTCATGAAATTAATATAGAAATACGTAGAATTAACTAATGATTTTTCAATATGATGTTAATGGTTGGGGAAAAACACATTCAGTTATATATGTAGCTTTTAACAAATATATGTAGCAAAACATTTCATTAAAAATGACTAATGAAAGAGGACTCAATAAATTGGAGAAGTTAATCAAGATTTAGTAGCAAGAAATAGTCAAGAGGAAAACAAAATGAAAAGAAAAAATACTTGGTGTATTAGCTTCTGCACAAACATCTCACTATATAGCAACTCATGCTGGACATTAGTGCTTGATCTCTACTTTAGCCTCATGAAGGACTGCATTAGAGATGCACAGGACTGCACATTTATCATTTAATGAACTTTAGATGATTGAAATATTGCCAAAAATGTGTAAAATAACAAACATGCTCACAGAAGAGGCAGATGGTGGAGAATGAAATGTGAGAAAGCAAAGTGAAAATAAAATTTCCATCTCCCAGGGGGTGTTCAATTGATTTATTGAACCTTTTCAGACATTAATCAGGATGCCATTTCTGTATGTACAAGATTTTGAGGATAACTAGATTCTGTAGTGAAAATATATACAAATATGAACACTATAATAAAAATGATATACTCATCAGGGCATAGCATTAAGTGTTTGTTGTCAAAACATGAGTGAGAAATCTCTGCAGCTGTGTCACCAGATTAATTCAATCTTTACCTAAACCTAGAGAACATGTTTATAAGAAAAGGCAAATAAAGGCCCATCACATGTATGCAAGATGATTTTCAAATCCTGCATAAAATATTACTTGGCAAACTCCAAGGCTGTACTAGAAAATAGTGTCTCAACTCTACATGTAGTTGAGCGGTAGCATGGTTGATGCATTGGCCTGCTTGATGCACTAGAGTCAATCTAAGTACTACACACAGGAAAAAGGTGTGCAGATGATAATGAAATTGTGTTTGTTCATTTCACCAAAGGGTGCTTCAGCATAAAACCATGGTGAAACTCATCATACACACACAAAAAGAACTGATCCGATTATTCGAATTTTGACAAAAAACATTTTCTAAACCTCAATTTTTGTTAATTTTTTTTTTTGTACCGGGGATTAAACTCATGACCTCATGCTTGCCAGGAAGGTGCTTATGTGTTAATTATTCTTAAAGGTATTTGATGAAGAAAAACATCATAATGTGACAAATAACTTGATGACACACATATTCCAAAAAAAAGGAGCAAATATTGCAAATAATGGAGACACGGTACATGATTTATTTCAAACTAGAACTAAGTCAAGGATATTTACTGTCACTTGAAACAAATTCGTATGTTACCACAGGACAACATAGGCAAGGCAGACAAAAGTGACAAGAAGATTGAAATGAAACAGATAAAACCATGCATGAACGATAAAAGAATCAATTTTGAGAACAATAACTTTGAAACTGTTGTCAAATTCAAGATCAACTGGAAAAAACTCGTAATATTTCTCAGAATTTTAATATTCACTAAAACTATGCCAATGCACACAATTGGAACACAAATTATAAGTAAATGTAACCTCTAAATAATTGATCTCAAGGTCAGTATACAAAAAAACTAGAAAAAAATCAGAAAGGCTGTTGTTTAAGGACCAGTGTTTAGCTGACTATCAATGAAAACTGCAAAAAAAAAAAAAGGTTTTTAAATAGTAGAATTGAAAGTGCAAGAAGGTCTCTATGCTATGTGGATATAATGAACATTTTAGAGACAAACTACACTGTAAAAAGTACATCTCAATACAAGATTGAATTTGCTTAAAATTTTTGCAAATACTTCTGAAACCTGCCTTGAAAGATGTCAACTGGATGTTCTCTCAGTCTCTGCCAATATTCAGTTTAGTTAACGAAAATACCTCATTTGCCACTGTAGGGCAAGGACATTATTCACACATAGACATGATCTCACACACCATTTGGTCTAAGAATTCCTTTAAAAATTATTGCATACTATTACTAATTCTTTAAAAGACTGCCACATGTAAAATAAAATTAGAGACGATCTGAATATCAGGAGAATCGTGTAGAATCTGATTTGATGATGCAGTATGTAAGGAATTCCTAAATTATATGCTTAATACAACTATATAATACAAACCAAATAACTCAAATTTAAGAAATAGCTACTAGAATTCCTTATGAGAACAAAGCACACAGTTATATTTTCAAATCTAAATAGTAAAGAAACACAGCTATCCTTTCCCAGTGTGTGGAACATGCTCTACACTTACAGTCATGCTGAAACTCAGACAACATGTAGATGCACTAAATTTATAGGAAGTACCAAGAAATATACTTGCTTTAAAAAAAGTGAGATTTGAAATGAAATGTACAAACCTTTCCCTCAAGTTGGTAAAATGCACATTGTATTTGCCAAGTGAATCTAATTTTTGCATCACAAATATTCCAATGTGCACTCTTGCTAGACTCAAAAAATATGTAAAATATGTATCTTGGTTACTTTTCTCTCATTGCTGAGACAAAACACTGACACCCCAAATTAGGGAAGGGAATGTTTATTTCTTACAGTTTGGAGGTTTTATAACATACCCAGCTGGCTCTATGGCAGGGTGGTGTGGCTGAGGGGGCAGCTGTCCACGAGAGCCCACAAGTGGCAAGAGCAAACATGGAAAAAGAGAGCAAAACACTCCTTCTTCCCTCCCTTATATTGTATGCTGGCTCTACCCCTGGGCGGGTGCAGCACTCACACTGCTAATCCCAGTGCTAGACAATGAACCAATCACAAGTGCTAGATTCAGCAGCCTCCAAGACTGCATGAGGCTTAGGGGGCCACCTAGACACAAACTATAACAATATGAAAGTAAAACATGTAAAAAAAAAAGTACTGTATAAGAAACTGTAGGAGTGAGGATATCTTCAAATATAAAATTTGAAAGTCACAAATGTTAAGGTGACTTGGAAGACATAAAAAGTAACTTAGGATTTCTGCTCAGGAAAGAAAATACTTTATGAAATTCACATGCAGATGGAAAAATCATAAGAAGGCATATTGATCCTCTGAAAGTGACAATAAAACACCAAGAACAAAAAGATTTTATCAAAAAAATTCGTCATCAAAAATACCAAATATGATGAAAGATATTTTAAACCAGGGCTTACACAGAAAATGAAAAAAAGAATGCACAAAATGGAGGCATAAAAAAGAAAAACTATAAAGACAATAAAATTTTCCCAGGAATCCACAAAAACTCATCAAATTAAAAAAGTGTAATATCGGTCGGCTCTGAGAAATAGGAACTGAGGCCCACAGGGGCAAGTGTGCATGGGTCCATGAAGATGGTAACTGGATACACACTCTGTGCTCCAGCAGAGAGGCTC
>RJWT010048085.1:0-11209 GCA_004365215.1 Cuniculus paca | reverse complement strand
TCATATGTTTTGAATGGCGTAGGTTACTTTTTTCTGCTCTTTGGATTCAGAAATGTTTTTAAAGAATTGTATTCAATGAACTTCAAAAAAAGATCTCCTATGTCCCTGGAGCTGATTTCCATGATGAGACTGTAGAATCTGAGCTGATTGTATAGCGTTCTGAGATTTTTCAGCCCTATAGTAAACTACTGTATTCTGCACAGTAGAAAGATGTGCAGTTAGAATGAAAGAGGAATTAGTGTTATGTGTCTCAAAGATGGTCATCCTCAATATATTCATTTTGTGTATGCACATTTCATTCCCCATTGAAAAGTAGAATCCATTTCTCTCCATTCTTTGGACTTGAACTACCCTTAATGACTTTATTTATGGGTATAATATAATAGAAGCAGCATTATTATATCTACAAAACGTGGTCATGGAAGATTTTCCCTTTGTTTGAACATGTTGAACATATTCCCCATTACCACTTATTTTAGGGTAAACTAGAAGCCATCACACAAGATACACAACTGCCTGAAAACTGACTTCTGTGTAGTTTATGTTAGTCATATACTGAGGTTGAGAAAGAGAGGGAGACAGAAACAGAGACAGAGAGACAGAGACAGAGAGAGACAGAGACAGAAAGAGACAGAGGCTTATTCAGACCCAGCTACTCCAGTAATTCCATCTCAGATACCAGATGAAAGATTAAAAGAATTATCCGTATGCTCAGTCTCATTAAACTCAGTCTCATTAAACCTTGACTTCAGTTCCAGCTACCAGAGAAAATACCAGATGATAATCACATAGCTGGTATCTTTGCAAAGTTCTAGGTGATAATCATCCTGCTGATTGCAGTCATCCCAGATAATTCTGAGCAATAATGGTTATTTTTAGCCATTGAGTACTGGGTCAGTTTATTCACAGCTGTACCAGAATCTTAGTATTACAAAGTAATAGGTAAATAAGACAAATACACAAACATATCCATGTAAATATTGTCATCTGGTTTTTGACAAAGGTAACACTGAATTGCAATGGATAAAATTTTTTTCCAATATTGCTTGAGTAGTTACATATCCATACAAAAGAATCTTTATCCTTACTTTATGTTACACACGAAGAAAAATTTTTGTGAAACCTTAATTTATTTGTGAAAGGTGAAATACAAATCTTTCAGTATATACTGTACATGTTTTGAAATGACATCCTGTACCACATAAATACGTACAATTATTACATGTCAAAAAAATAAAATTGAATACAAACAAAACTTACCAAAAGAGTCAAAATTAATATTTTATGACTTTTGAGTAGGAAGTTTTCCACAAAGAAAACATGTGCACTAATCCTAAAGAAAAGATTTAGACAAAATGTGTAATATTAATATTAAATTTTCTGATCAAAGCATGAAAAGGAAAACTTGAATGTGGGAGGAGATATTTGTAATACTTACACCCAAACAGTGATGCATGCACAGTTCAAGTAAAAACTCCTAGAAATAGATAGGAAAAAGGAGAACTAATAGAAAAAAAATCTAAATAAGCATTTCCCTAATGAGAATATAAAAGAACCAGTAAACATATGTCATAGATATAAGACATTTAAATGAAAACCTCAGTTTGATGCATCCATACAACTTCCAGGATCACTGAAATAGAAATGCTAGCAACAATACAGTTGGTTATTGCTGCATATACACTTGTTGTTATTCATGAATGGATTTTGTTGACTCAAGAAAATGGAGACTAGGGTGTGTTGAATGTCAATTTAATAACTCTTTAAATATACTGAATTTCAAGATAATAACTCTCATGCTCTGTAGATAGGAAACATGACCACTTTGAGGACTCAGAGTATCTCCTAAGTCTGATCATACGTACAGATTATGTGCTATTAACCCATTCCTATGTGGGTACCCAATATCTTCATGCAAAGTATGCACATACTGCTTATTAAGGAGCAATAGTAACAAGCTAAAATTGGAAACAATCCATCAACAAAGGAATTGGTAATTAAATTGGATTACATATTTTGCAGAAGTATGCTACACATAAGAAGTACAATCTATAACTACACTCAATAATATAGATAAAACTGACGCAGTGATTAAGAGTATATCTCTGCTTTCATAAAGGAAAAATGATTGCTAATTGCTTCTTGTACATTTTCTAGGTCTTATGAAGTTTATAGTAGCTTCATAATATTCTTGATAAGCTACTGCATGTATTGTATTTCATAAAATATGATTTAAAGACATTTTTTCTATTAAAATTTGGAAAAGGTTGTGTGTCAAATACATTGATACAAGAGTTTTTTTGGAAAATTTGGAGGTGTAGTGACCAATGAGGGTGGAGAGTGTGGAAATAGAGATGTATTGAATGTCAATTTATTTAATTGGTCACTAAAATAATATTAATGAATTATATTTATCTCTATACCAATAAGTTGTAATAATTTTAGATTTTAAATACCAATTTTAGGTAAGATTTTAAATATGTTGGTGGTTACCCCTTTCGAAAATTTTAAATCTCTACTGTTTCTGAATTTTTTTTACATTATTTTCTTACAATTAATATATTTTGATAAATTTGTTATTCTTATAGCTGTTGTCTATATCATTTTTTGCTCTCTAGAAATATTTTTTCTCTTTAATTTATTTCTTATATTTAACAGCAATCCTTTTTTCAAAATGTGTCTTTCAAGGGTTTGAAGTTTTAAAATCAGCATTATTCAGATGTAATTTATGTAAATATAATGTGTTTTAAATGCACAAATGAATGATTTATAACAAAAGTTTACATCCATAGAGCCTCCACTACAGTCATGATATAGAATATTCCCAATGTACAATGTTATCTCAGCACTCTATGACAGTCTTAGTTACTTTTCTTGTCATTGAGATATAATACCTAACACCTGAAAATTAAAAGATGAAAGGTTTATTTTGGTTATTCACAGTTCATAGAGACCTCAGTCAATAGTTCACTTGTTTCAAGACAGGGTGGCATAATAGAAGGGCTTGGCAAAGAAGAAACAATTTCAGGCATGGCAGGCAGGAAGCAGGGAACAATCGATGGAGAAGGGAAGGAGATAGACCCTTCCAGACACACCCCAGTGACCCACCTCCTCCATTAGGTTTCAACTCCCAACACATTTAACTATCAACTATTGCACCAGTTGGTGGACTAGTCCACCAATGAATACCACAACCCCATGATCCAATCACCTCCTGAAAGCCCCACCAATGAGCACATGTAGCTTTGGGGGACATCTAGATATAAGCCATAACCATAATCAACTCATTTATATCATCACCTGTATCCAACTGCTTGACATCTGTTGATTTCTGACCATCACAATCAGATTTATCTTTTCTGTTTTGTATAAAGAGAATCATAGAAATAATTTTGTGTGTGATATATGTCATTTAGCATAGTGCTGCAACTGTGAGTTAATCTTTGTGTTGACATTTTATCTTTCTTATTACCAAGTACTTGTCCTTTGTATACATAATTAGTTGATGGTAAATTCCATGATTTACTTTCTTAGTTACGAATAAACTGCTTTGAATGTTACTGTGAAAATTTTTGTTCAGACTTATGTTTTATTTTCCCTTAGGTAAATGACCAGGAATGAAATTGCATTGTAAGTATATTCTTTTTTAAAATTTTTTTTAACTTTAAAGAGAAAAAAACACCCAGAAAAGAAAATCATAAAACAAGACACATACAAACAAAAACAACAAAAAAACCCAAAACAATAATATACGTTTTCAAGGCAAGATGATAGGAATTTAACAATGGTTGTAATATTGCATATTGTTATCTTCAAAAGAGTTGCTTAGATTACCAGATATAAACATGCAGATTGATGTTATGAGTATTAACTGTTCTTTTCCAAGGACTAATAGAATTAGTAGCTTAATCATCTTAGCTATTTTATGCATATATAAACAAATTTATATCCCTTCCTATTCTATTTTCCCTCATACTTGTTATTTTTGACTATTTAGAGCAGTTATTTTTAAGCAGTTTCTTACTCTTCACAACATCTATTGTAGATTTTGAATCTTATTTACTCTTTAAGTTTCTTACACAAGGGAGACAAAATGGTATTTACACATGAGTCTGATTTATTTAATGTCTCATGTCTCATCCATTTACCGGTAAAAGCCTCAATGCAATCCTTTATAGTGGAGTAGTACTCCATTGTATAAAAATACCATATCTTTTTTTATCCATTCCTTGGTTGATGGGCATATGGGTTTTTCCCAAGATTTGGCTATTACAAATTGTGCTGCTATAAATGTAGGTATATTCTTAATGAAACAAGCAAATATTTTTTCAGAATGTTTGTACCATTTCTCATTACTAACAGTAATATAGTAGAATTCTAGTTGATTTGATATTTGCATCTTCTCCAGTATTTTTATTCTTTATCATATGTGTAGTAATATCTTAATGCAGTACTAATTTGGATTATTCTAATGACTTGATTTTGAGTATTGTCTAACATACTTCTATTTTTATTTTTAAATTTTTGATTAGCCCAGGTTTGCAGGACATAATGTTCACATTCCTTGTGGGGCTTTGGTGCAGAATACATCTCAATTCTTTTTTCATCCCTTTCCTTGTTTTCTCTCCCCACACCCTCTATCTTTCAATCCTCTTTCTATTTGAAAAAAAAATTATATCCTTATTTTCTGTTATCTATATTTTATTTTGTTCTGTATTTATATTTTGGGTTTCTCATACAACAGAAAACATGCAATAGTCAAGCTGGTGTGTCCAATTTATTTCACTTAACATATGGTCTCAAAGTACAAAGTGTCTCAATCTTTTGCTTCTTGTTACTAAGCTATGTGGCTTCTCATTTTGGAGTTACAGGAGTTACTTGTATATTCTAGGTACAAATATTTTACAAAATAAATATTTTCCAAATACTTTCCTAAAGTATGCCATATAATTTAATTTGATGATAAAGCAATAACAAGTAAATGAACTACACAAAGCACTATAATTAGGAGTAAATTCCAAAGTTTGACTTTTTGACAAAAGTTCTGAAAAATCTCACAAACAAAAGAAATTTGGAATATGATACAAAAAATTTCTGGGTAGTATTCTGCTATGAAATGCTTGAAATGAATTTTCTAAGTCATATAACATATGTATATATATATATATATATATATTTCTATATATAGTCATTTAAATATATATACATTATATATATATATATATATATATGTATATCAGTCATCCAATGCTACTGCTATCAGATGAGATATACTTGAAAAGAAGAAGTAGGTTAGAAATTTTTAAAATTCTGTAAAACATCAACTGAAAAAGTTTCTTAGATACTTGCTAGGTAATTATTTACATTGTCAAGGAACAAATAATTCTCTTGCCATTAAATTCTTCCAGGGAAGTGATAAATAGCATATCATATTCTTATCTGTTTTATCACATTTCCACCGTGTTAGCAATATGAGCAAGAAAATACAGTTACAAAAAAAATGTGACCTCCATTTCTGAAAAGGGTTGCAAAAGTTCAGGAAAAATAGGAACAAGCAAATAAAAATGTACTATGTGGAGACTTCCAGGAAGATGGAACAGTAAGCAGCAGAGTAAACAGACTCTCTGAGAGACACAGTCCAGATGCTGCAATATAGCATCATAAGGAAGAAAAGATGAAAGAAAGTGGGTTCCCTGGACCCAGGAAGAATCTAAAATGTGGATCAAAGCCCACAGAGAAAGTTAAAAGAAAAATTTAAACAAAGAAGAAAGTGGCAGCTGGTGGTATCTTAGCCTAGAACCAAACTCACCATCCTAGAGGAGCTGTTGGACTCTGGGGACACACAGTCACAGTAACAGTGGCTACTGGTGATGCCAGAGGCCTCTGCAAAGAGACCCAGCAGTGGAAGGGAGCAGCAGACACAGAGGACTACACTGGCTGGCAGTGAGTGCAGAAGACTCAATCCTCCTGCAGGAGAGAGTAATTGGCCAGGAACAATTTTGGAGTCAGGCAGGATAATCCCAGAACCAAAACTGCTGCCAGTTTCCTCCAGCAGCTCCTAGTTGGGTGCAGACCCATGGAAATTGCTTGAACTGAGTCCCACACCCACGTGCATTCCACAGGCCATCGAGTAGGTTCCCCACCAGCTCAGGTCTGAAGGCCCTGGCCAGTCTCACCCCACCACATACACTAAAAGTGCCATTGTAGGATGGTACCCAGCCCAGTCCAGAAGCACAGGTGACCTGCTCCTGGGCACAATTCACCAGCTATCGGGGAGCCAGCCCAGGATGGGGAAAATCAGCAGACAGATTTGACCCACCCATCCAAGGACCACCATCACCACCTGTAGCCATCACTGGCTAGAAAAACCAAACAGTCTCACTTCAGAGAAATTGTAGCCAATGTGGGAAGTGCCTGGGACCCCATTACTCATGTGTCCAGAAGTACCCAGGAATATGTCAAGATGAAGAAGGAAAAGGCAGTCTCTGGCATCCAACCCAACCAGTGCAAGTCCAGGAGAGGTAAACATGGAAGAGATTGGGAGTTGCACACCTGAAATGTCTGAAGTGATATCAACTGAAGTAAAGAAACAACTTCATGAGGTTACAAAAGAAATTAGAACAGAAATGCTATCTCAGGTAAAAGAAGAAATAAAAAACATAATAAAAGAATTGCTAAGCACCTCTAAAGAAGACATAGATAAAAAAAACAGAGGAGCATAGGAAAATGAGGGAAACCATGCATGAACAAGATAAGAGAGATTTAGATTGCATGAAACAGATTCAAAGAGAGATCCAGGAAATTAAAAACTCCATTGAAAACTGTCAAAAGCACTTAAAAGAAACTGAAGACAGACTTTCAAACCTTGAAGACAGGTTTTCAACTTGTGATTGCAAAAGGAAAGGTCTCTTAAAAATAACAAGGAAGCAGGAAGTAAGAATTCAATGGTTTCAAGACAATGCAAAGAAACATAAGAATAAAAGATGTGAGTGGAAAAGCAGGGGTCAAGACAAATGACATCAGGAGGCTATTTACAGAGATAATTTCTGAGAACTTCTCAAGCACGGGAAAAGGAAGTGACATTCAAATAAGTGAGGTATATAGAACTCCAGCTAGCCATAACCAAAACAAATCTATACCGAGACATATAATAATCAAGACAAGAGCAGAATATTAAAAGCTATTAGAGAAAAGAAACAGATCACCTACAAAGGAAAACCCATCAGAATCACAGCAGACTTCTCAACACAAACCATCATGTCAAGAAGAAGCTGGAGTGAAGTAATGCAAGTCCTGAAAGACAACTTCCAACCCAGACTGATGTACCCTGCACAACTTTGTTTCAAAATTAATGGAGAAACAAGATACTTCCATGACAAAGAACAACTGAAGGAATTCATGACCACCAAAGCAACCCTACAAAGAGTGCTAAAGGACATTCTAGAGAGAGAAAAAAATGACCACAGTCTCAGGAACAGCAGCAGAGGGGGTTCATCAAGCAGGGCAGACAACTGAATGAAGGGGAAAAATAGGGAGCCAATGGCAGGAAAATAGTATGGCAGAGATGAGGCAGTGCAAGATGGCTATAATGATTGATGAAGATGGCCTCAATTCACCAATAGAAAGAAACACAGGCAGAGTAGATCAGGAGACAGGTTCCATCAATATGCTCTCTACAAGAAACACATTTAACTAGAAAGAAAATTTATAGACTGAAAGTCAAAGGGAGAGAATAATGCCGTATGTGACAGGAAGGCAGAAAAAATTAGGGCCACCTTGCCCACCAACTGCACAATGGATACGAAAGATATGGCATTTGATACAATGGAAACCTCCTCAGCTATAAAGGAAGATAACCTCAAGGTTCTTGTAGGTAAATGAAAACAACTTGAGATCATTCTCATGGATGAAATGGTTCAGAGTCACATGGGTGAATTTTGTGTTATCTCTCTAGTATGACAAACTAAAGGAGTTAGTGGGATCCAAAATGCACAATACATATTGTGAAAGTGAAAGGGGAGGAATTGTCTAAAAAGGGAAGGCAGTGGCCATTGTTAATCTATTATCATGGTTTGAAACTCATATTGTCTTCAATGTTCTGTTTAGTTTGGTTTTATTCTGTTTTGTTTGATTTTATTGTATTTGATGGCATGGACGGGTATTTCAAGACAAAACATATAATTGCAGCCATTGTGGATTTCCAATTATCTTGTTTTGAAGCCCTGTATTGCTTTCAATATTTCGTTTTGATTGATTTTACTCTATTCTGTGTTGTTTGATTGTATTATGTCTGAAGGTATAGGCAACTACTCTGAAGATAACAAGAAGCATTATGGTAGCCACTGTTGTTTAACTATTGCCTTGAAGTTCTACATTGCTTTCATTGTTTTGTTTTGTTTGTTTTGTTGTTTTTCACTGGTTTTATTTTGTTCTATTTTGTTTGATTTTATTTATCCCTGATTGTATGGGCAGTTATTCTGAAGATAACAAGAGGCATAATGGTAGCCATTATTGATTCCCTTTTACCTTGTTTTGAAGTCATGTATCATGTTCATTTTTTTGTTGTGATTGATGCTATTCTGTTTCACTTTGGTTATATTCGCTTCAAAATAAAAAAAGGCAAAAAAATGTACTATGCACAAGTAAAATTTATTCTAGAAATGCAAGAATCATTTAACAATCCATTTGAATACTCTATCATGCATTTAAAGATATTGACCTAATATTAATTGACAACATGGAATAATAATTATTGATAAATGTTTTATTAAGATACTGGAAGCTTGTGTCAGATTGAAGTCTAAAACCCTAGAGGAAAAACTAGGATAATTGTAAGACATGAATGTAAATTATGTCAAATGTATTTAGACAAAATTTAAGCTAAATATGCCTCAGAGAGGCAAGTAATAGTTAATATTTTTCAGCATGCATCTATAGTGTATATCACACATGATATGTAATTTGTAATACCCTGTGTAGAAATTATTTCTACAGTAAAACTGCTTGTCAGTGTAAAATCAATGGCAAATTGTTTACACTAAAACAGGTGTTGGAGTGCACACCTACTGGAAGGCTGTGGTAGGAAGATGGCAAATTTGATTAAAGTTTGAGCAATTTAACAACTTCCTAAGGCACTGTCTCAAAATTCAAATAAATAAACAAACAGACTTGCATATCTATATATCTGTATGTATTTATATCTTCACATGTATGTGAAGTATATATAAGGACACACACAGTGCTGATGATATAGTTCAGTGTGACATAAAAGTTGTGAGTTCAATTCACAGTATCATAAAAAAGAAATTATGCTAAAAGAGTACACAAAGCAGTAGACCACTGAAGAAAGCCAGTATCTTTTACATATCAAAAATAAACAAAATTATATTTATAAAAATATTCACAATAAATACTTAAAACATTGTAACTCGGTTTTGCTTAGTGCTCACAGTCATATTAAATAAAGATAAAGCTATAATTTTAGAAATTATAATGTTTTACAGATGCAACTTTGTAAAAAAGCTTTTTCTCATTGTCACAAATATGATGAAAAATACAGATTGTTTAGGGTGAGCATGGAAATTGGTAACTGAATCTAGTAGCAATCCTAGAAACAAATTTAGAATTAAATTTAAGTGTAATATAGACTGTACTTTTCACATGTGGTTTTTGTTTTGTAACCTGTGCTTTATGCTTATACTGCCAACTGATTTCTAAAGAACCAGTTAATAAAGTGTTACTTGTAATAAATAATATGCCAAAGTAAATTGAATGAAATATTGGTTATTATATTATAGGCAGGGTGCCCTCCCTTTGCATGATCTGATATGCATGAATATCTGTTACCACAGTTTAAATAAAAAATATTGGCCTTCCAACAACCAGTTCAAATTTCACTTACCACAGTATATTAACTGTGAGTAATTGCATGAAGTATCTAAAAGTTTTACTGCTAGCTCTTCATTCAGGAGTCATCATATTATCACATAAATAGTCACTGACAAATTATGTCATTTCCTTCAAAGGTGATGGGTTGCTGTTCACAGTTCATCTGTGAGTTTACTCAAGGACAAAATCACTTATCATTATATTGCTTTCCTGTCTCCAACTAATGCCCACCCCAGTCCCACTTTATTTTTTATTTTTTGAGACAGAGTCTCACTATGTAACCCAGCCTGGTCTTGAATACACAGCAATCCTCCTGTCTCAGCCTCCTGAATGCTGGAATTACAAACATAAACCACCAGCATGCTCTGTTGATGTCCTGTTTTACAGAATGGTATAATCAAGGGAAGAAATGTGTCAGCAAGGATGAAAAATGCAGTCGAGAAATAAAAAGTGATATACAATACTCAATATAAAATTAGGAACTGGATATGTTGGAAAAGGACATAAATTTTCCAGAGCAACTGATATTGGCAAAGGTGCCATGCCAAAGGTGCCATGCCAAAAAATTTCACATTAAATGCTTGAAGGATGAAATGTTGGAGTCTGATGCAGACTTACAGAGGAGTCAGACAGTCCACTCAAGTGTCGCTGAGATGTTCACTCTATGCAGTGTTTTACATGAAGCCAAACTTGTTTAAACTTATCTCAATGTTTGTTTTAAACAAAGAGATAAAACAACTCCAAATCTTTTAATATCTTTTTTTATTTTAAAGAGAATAGAACAAAACAAAACAAAACAAAGCAAAAAAAAAAACCAGAATAGAGTCAAAAATTCAAAACAGAACACTGCAAGCTATACAGTTTCAAATCATAACAACAGGAGATTAACAATGGTGACCCTAGTGTATCTTGCTTTTTGCAAAAGGTTGTTCATACATTTACAGACAATAAACTCAAACAAAACAAAGTAGTATAAAACCAAATAAAACAAAAGAGCATTACAGGCCTTCAAGTCAGACAACAGGAAACCAGCAATGGATACAGTAGTGTCTCATTTTTCAAAAGAGTTGTTCCTATCTTCTCACATATTGC
This sequence comes from Cuniculus paca, assembly GCA_004365215.1. NCBI lineage: Eukaryota > Metazoa > Chordata > Mammalia > Rodentia > Cuniculidae > Cuniculus > Cuniculus paca. The sequence goes on along the minus strand of RJWT010048085.1, from coordinate 229 downwards.
AATCAAATAGTAGGAAAGGGACATAAACCAATCAAATCAAAGAATAAAAGCACCATTGGATTTCAGAACCATTTCTCCATATTTACCAGCAGTTTTGTATCTTATTGAGTCTTTCAGTTTCTTACACTAGGGAGACAATGCGGTGTTTACACATGTGTGTTTGGTTTATTTCACTTATGAGTGTGGTCTCAAGTTCTATCCATTTACCTATAAAAGCCTCCATGTGATC
>RJWT010048084.1:0-11211 GCA_004365215.1 Cuniculus paca | reverse complement strand
ATGATGTCTTTAACTCTTCTGAGAAGATACCTGGAAGGGGAATAGCTGGCTTGACCCTTCCTTTTACAAGATGAGTAATAATGCTGCTATGAACAATGCTGTACAAATACCTGCTCAAGTCCATTTTTCCCATTCTTTTGGCTAAACATCCTCACCACTACGTTCATCCTAAAAAATATGAAGTGCTCATTATGGTTTTGTAGTTCCTCATGGTTGATATGGAATGTCTTCTCATGTGCTTACTGGCTATTAGTTATTTATGTCTTCTTTGGATAAATTTCAAGTTCTTAGCTCATTTTAAAATTGGGTTTTATTAGGCTGTAGCTCCATGTTCTGAATATTCACAACTTACTGGATATTTGCAAATATTTTCTCCCATTCTGTGGAATTTTCTTGATACTTTAATGTATACGTTTAAAATTTTGATGTAGTAAAAGTCATCTCTTCAGGATTGCCTGTACTTTTGGTGTCATATCCAAGCAGTCATTCCCAAGTTCAAGTCACAAAGCTTCCCCTTTCTCCTTGGCTCTTACGTTTAGACTTTTGGTAACTATTTTGAGTTAACTGTATCTTGCATAAAACAGTCCAACCTTATTCTCTTGCATATGGATATCGTTTGCCCAGTACCATTTGCTGAAGACTATCCCATTGAATAGGTCATGGCTCCCTCATGGAAAGTCATTGAACATATATGTGGTTTTATTTCTGAATTGGTATCCTGTTGGTTTATATGTCTTTATGCCAGTACCAGTTTTGGTTACTGTTGTTTGTAGTAAGTAAATATGCTTTGAAATTAGAAGTGTAAGTCCTCCACCTCTATTCGACTATTTTGATTATTCTGGTTCTCTAAGGATTCCTAGTGAACTGGATGGGTTTTTCTACTTTTGGAAAAAGTTATTTAAATTTTTATAGAGATTACACTAAACCTGTAGATGACCTTGGGTAGTACTGACATACTATTAAATCTTCCAATCCATGAACACAAGATTTCTCTTTGGTCTTATTGCTTTCAGCAATGTCTTACTGTACAGTCTTGCTCCCTTGAACTTACTTTAAGTGTATTTCTTTGTTTATGCTACTGTAATGAAATTTTCCTTAATTTCTGTTTTGGAATAGTTAGTATATAGAAGTACATCTGATTTTTGTGTATTATTTTAATCCTGTAACATTTTCTTTTGTGTGGTGCTGGGGATTGAATTCAGGGCCTCACAGACTAGGCAAGCATTCTACCAGTCAACTAAATCCCCAAACCGTTTTAAAGTTCTATTTTAAGACAGGGTCTCACTAAATTGCCAAGGCCAACCTTGAAATTGCAATCCTCTTGCTTCAGGGTTGCTGGGATTACAGGCATACGCCACCATGCTCAATTCTAACAGTTTTTGGGTGAAGTAGTTTGATTTTTAAATACACAAAGTGTGGCTGCAGGATAAATTCATCACTACCTTGTTATGGTTTATGGAATTCTGACAACATATGCCTAAAAGGCAACAAACAAACTTTAAGAATCAAAAGTGTCAAGGACATCAAAATATGTAAACCAAGGATTTTTCAATCCAAATGTCATCATCAAAGATCCTGTCTGTTAAGAGTGCATAACTGACATCCGTGAGGTACTGGATGCAATCTCCAGCAATCAGGTAAAATTCTGAGGCATACAAAATACACAATTAAAACAAAAAAAAAAAACTTTTTTTTTTTTGAGACAGGGTCTCACTATATAGCTCAGGCTGGCCTTAAACTCTTGTGATCCTCCTGCCTCGACCTGACTGCTGGTATTACAGGAGTATGCCACATCTGGCTAAAACACCTAATTACTATCTTTGAAAAATAACTGTGGTATAATATGGAGTAATGTTTGGACCACAGAATTTGGTAGTTGTAGATTAGAATCCTGGTTCTCCTACAAGTTAGTTTGACCTTTCGCAATTTCCTTAAGACATTTTTGCTCCTCTTTACAACTGGGATAATAAACTGGGTGTGGTGCTGCATGCACATAATCCCAGCATTCCGGAAGCTAAGGCAGGAGGATCACCATGAGTTCAAGGTCAGCCTGAACTGCATAGCGAGATTCTGTATAAAAATAAATAAATAAATAAATAAATAAAATTGGGACAATAGTATCTGCCCCACTGGATTGAGAAATGGGATAATTTTTGTGTTTGAGAGTCTCTCCCTATGCAGTCCAGACTGGCCTTGAACTCTGTATGTCAGCCCAGGCTGGCACCTGAACTCAAGATCCTCCTTAGCTTCCTGGGTGCAGGGATTCTAGGTGTTCACCACATACACAGTTATGAGATAATTTTGTATGACACAACATCTGTTAAGGTGCTCATGACCTAGACAGGGAAGCATAAAGAAAATAATTTAAATACTGTCCTATAGCAACAGAATGGTATGTTGGAAATAAATACAAGGCTATGTAAGACATGCTCAGATACAAAATTTAGGTAGTTTGTCTTCTATTTAGGGGTAAGAGTGAGTGAATCATAAACAAGACTATTAAGGAGGCTATAATAATCCAGGAAAACTTCAAGTGTCATAATACAGGGTGAGCGGAGTATGGCATTGTAGAGTGGAGCCTTGCTGTGCCTAGTGTCACGACCTTCAGGAAGTAACTTTCTGTTATGGCTTAGGAGACAACACTTTCATCTCTACCTTAATCATTTACAAGATTCCAAGGAAGCTTGGATTTTAGGCACCAGTTTACAGAGAAACTGAGGCTCAGAGAACAAGGTCACTGCTGCCTGTTAATAGGGCCATTAGTCACACTGTGGTCCTCAAAAATGGTACCCTCTGAACACAACGAATATGAATGATGACTGTTGGAGTCGTACATTAGAGCCGTGCTGGTGAAGAGGTTATAGCATGACAGGTAGAGGTGTTGATCTTTACCTCAAAACTTGTGGTTTCCTCACTACTGAACTACTGCCTTACTTATGGGTATGTAACATATTTAGGGATAAACATTAAAACAAAAAACAAATCAAACTCATCTCACATAAAGGTTCTTCATAAGAACTTGGTAAACTTTTAAAAATGAATTTAATGGAATCCTATATGCACTGGTTACTTAACAAATTAACATAATTTATGTATTCTTAAACCATTGCTTAACAGGAAAAAATAAATGTAAGAGCCCAACCATTTATTTTGTGCTTCTCTAAAACATATAAATAAGATTTACCAAAAAAAAAAAAAAAAAGGCTAACCATAAAAATTAAGACCATGAAACAATTTCCTACTGACATTTCTTAAACTATTCCCAAAATTTAAGGTCAGCTTCCTTTGAAAATGCTGCTGTAGTTATGTTGGCAAAAACAAAAAACTAATAATCTAGTCTTAGTAAAACGTACACTATTAGGAGGAATATTTCTGAAGTTAGGAGTATTTCTCTTCAAGTTGAAGATTTCAATATGCTTTGTCCAGAAATGGGCGAGGTAAGAAAAACATAAAACAAAACAAAACAAAAAATATTGGTTCATTGTATACATAAAAGGCTACAGCCATTAAGAGTTGCTGTCAACAAGATAAAAGGGAATACTGATAGATATTCTCTGGATAAGTACCTAGAATGTGATCAAAATGAAAAAAAGAGAAAGGAGGAGGGAGTTTTGTGTAAAATAAAGACATCTATAATACATGATAAAATCTCTACCAAGAGAATTTTTAAAATGAGATTCACAGAACTGCAACAGCGGAAGACATTTGAGATTTAGAAGTCTCCCACGTAACTGATGAATCTCACAACAGCTCAGTGACAGAGTCCGGACCAGAATGCAAGTCTCCTGACCTCTGGATACATTGTTCCCTGTACTAATTCTCTCTTACCTAGCCCTAACCATCTGAACTGATCCCCCAATTCTCTCTGCTCCACAGTGTGCCCCTTCAGGGTACTCAGAGGAACAGAATTCTGGACTATGTACAACTACTGATCTAACAATGAGACATTATTTCAGTACTAAAGTACTTGAGGTGCGGGAAACTGGAGAAATACAAAATTAGAACATTTGTGAGAACAATAAAAGAAGCACATGGGAAATATATTCCTCTTTTGTACTGTTACTTTGTTATTGTTAAGTCCATACATTATATAAAACATAACAGAGAAATCGGATTTACAAAATGAATTGGAAGTGTTTGGATAAAAAAAACATAAGAGCTTTGCTGTCATGTCTACAGATCTCTCAATAAATTGTTGGGTTTCTTCATTTAGTTTTGAGATAGGATCTCATTATACAAGCTGGCCTTGAACTCACTATGTAGCCCAGGCTCGCCTCAAACTCACCTCAGTCCTTCTGCCTCAGCCTCTCAAACGCTGGGATTACAGTCATGCGCCACCACACCCAGCTAAATTGTTGATCTTGCACTTTACATATCAAATAAAGATATCTGGTTTGAAACAAAAAATTGCTACGCTGCAAGGTTACCTGTAGTTTGGTGCCTGGCCAGGAAATGACAGATTTTCTAAATCTTACCCTAAAATACTGGCTATAACAAATGCTGATATACAAAATCCAAGCTTTTATCAGACAGCAAAAGGGAAACTTGAGTGAATGAATACAATTTACCGAGTTCTCTGAAAGGAGGTGAAAAAAAATACTGTATTTTACCAGTGCTCCCCACAAAGCATTATTCTAAGCATGCAGGAGATTGTCATGAGTAGCTATATAATAAAATCCAACCCAGAGGTAGATTCAAGGCCAAGAGTAGAAGAGTGGTTGAAGCAATCCTCTAGGGCCAGTTATCATTTCACAGAATGCCCATTTGTGCTAGGCGATGAGCCTATGACCTATTTTCTTCTCAATCAAAAGGCTATCCCACCTTCAACTTCATTGAAAAACAGGCATCCTTGCACCTGTTATTGAAAACAGCTAGGATACAGGGTAGAGCTGACATATTATTAGCAAATACATGCTAGCTATCGCAGTTTGAAATCTACCGAACTATAAAAGTGAGCAGAAATAAAAAGCTGAAGATGAACTGTTGTTCCCCAAGATAAGGGAACAAAATCTTACAATAAAGACACGTTAGACACTCACTTAACTCTATGGAGAACATCCTTCTCAAGCTAGGTGAAAGGTAAGGGACCAAAAGCTGACCAGACCACTTAAAGACCAAAAGAGGGAAAGAAAGCATTTAGAAAGGAAAATGGTGGGTCTGATGATATAGGTCAGTGGCAGAACACTTGCTAGTGTATGCAAGGCCTTTGGCTTGATCCCCAACATTGTAAAGGAAAAAGGAAAGAAAAACAAAACAAAACAAAACAAAACAAAACAAAACAAAACAAAGAAATAGAGTAAAAGAAATTCTTCTAGGTCTGACTAGGTAAGTGAATCTAAGGTAACTACACCAAAGATAACTGACCTATTATTTCAGCATGAGGCTGGTGGTAAAATATCTTAAGACATCTTTTTTTTTTTTTTAATTGGGTTTTTGAGACAGGGAATTGCTGTGTAGTGCAGGCTGGCCTTGAACTTGCAGCAGTCCTCCTGGCTTAGCCTCCCAAGTGCTATAATTACGGGTGTGCACCACCATGCCTGGGCTCTTTAAAACTTTTTTTTGTTTTGTTGTGAGAGACAGGGTCTCACTGTGTAGTTCAGGTTAACCTGGACTCACTATGTAGCCCATGCTGGCCTCGAACTCATAATCCTTCTGCCTCAGTCTCCTGAGTGCTGGGATTACAGGTGTGCACCATCATGCCTGGCTTCCTTAAAACATTTTAAATGTACAGAAAAGCATGAAAAATGGGCAGTTAATCAAATAAATTAAAACCAAACCTACAACAGTAAAAATCTCTTTAGATCTGAAATCAAAGATACTCATTTTTTCATTAATTCTGTGTATTACTGGGTAAAAAAAGAGTAGCAAATGTAAAGATTTGTTTTATTTCTACTGGGGGAAGGAAGAGGATAAATAGAACTGTTTTCCAAATTGTTCTCCATTGTGTATACACACCCACACACACACATACACATACATACACCCAAATTACCCCCCAAACCAAAAAAACCCAAGAATCAAAACCCCTTCACCCTCAAACTGCGCCAATACTTCGTATTTTGACCAAAAGAATAGATCCTGGTAGGAAGTGCAAAATGCAAAATCAAATGACCGAAAAATGCTGAACAAACAGCATTATTAATATACAAAATATTATATTACTGAACTAGTAACAGATGATGTTCTCTGTGTTGGTAAAACTTTGGAACCACATAGCTGATTTGTTAAATCTAGTCCATGCCAGCTTCCAAAAACCAGAAAAGATTTTAGTTAGCTTCATTTTTTGATGCTTCATCAAAATTTTCTACAAGATCTGGGAAAAAAAAAGAAAAAAGCAAATGAGTCCCCAAAAAGATAAAAAAAAGTAAACAGAATACTGAACTTCAAATCCCAAGTAAGACAAAATTATTGCAACCAGAATTCGCCTGAGAGCATGTGTGACATGTAGAAATCAACTGATGGCACTGCATTAATTATGATTCATTTATCTGTTTAAAACAATAATTGAAGGAAATTTTCATCTTTTTTTTTGTCTATGCCAACTAAGGTGAAAGGCATTTTGTTATGTCAAGTATAATTCCCATGGAAATGTTATATAATAACAACTATGTAAACTTATCATCACAGTGATTTCAGTATAATCAGTGTAGGTCGTAGAGCTTTGAAAATTTCTGATTCTACATTGTGATGAGGAAACATGTATTCTTTTCCTTTAGATATCTACATCATTATGAATCAATTTAAATTCAGAGCTCACAATCAACAAAATCCTGAAAGTCACCAATTCAATTAATGAAATGAGATAAATAGCAGGTTAAAAATCTTAAGACTAAAGAAATGTTACCTGGAACATCATCATCTTCTTCATCGATGTCTTCTGGTTTTGGTGCTTTGCTATCCAACACTATGAAAAGTTTATGATTAGTCATTATGAACAAAGACCTTTACAGAACGCTTATATGTTTACAGTATTATTTGTTCCCTTCCTAAATCTTATATAGTTGCTTAGAATAGGCTAAATACTGTCAATCAATCTAAAATCCATAATTTTTTGCTTAAGTAACATTAAAATTAATAAAACTTTAAGTTAGATATACACTAAATATAGCTGGTGATTTCAATCAGCTGCACAGATAAAATTTATATGCAAAATGGAATAATTCTGATGGGTTTGAATAAAAATAATTATAATAGATTACAGTGGCCATGTTCTCTGAGAACAATTACTATTAAAGATTTTTTTTCCATCTCCTTCAGAGTATCTAGCAAAGTAATACATTTAGTACACTGAAATACAAGGCCCTTTGACTGTTGGGGCAATAACATGTAACTGAAATCGTGACTATCTTGGAAATTGAGAATTTATGATTACCATATGTATAGTACAATCAAAAATATTGTGCCCGAATATTTTATATCCCATATTGTATTAATTATAAGAAATAAACTCAAAATTTTATAAGCATTCAAGTGACATTATACAAAGGAAAGTATAATACTGAGGCAAATTCTGTCAGTTTAAGACAGAACACCTTTTAAATTATTAGGTTCCTTTAATTAAACGGAGAGCAGGAGAAGATGTACCAACAAACTGAAATACTTACCTTGCCGTGGGAACTGTTCAGCTAATTTTCTAAGACTTGTTAAGCTGTCTGCACCAAGCTGACTTAATATTCCAGGAAGCATTTCTGTGATTGGTTTGGCTTCTGCATGACCAGTAATTGCAAAGGTGTTAGCAGAGAGGGAAGCTTGGACTTTAGGATTGTTGAAATGAATTACTGTCCCATCATCTTTAATCATGTTCACCTGTATGATTACAGAAAAAATGTACTTCACATGCTATGCACAACCTAAACAATAGTTTTTTAAAACAGCCATCTGGGTTGGGAATGGTGGTGCATTGCCTGTAATCCCAGTACTTGGGAGACTGAGGCAAAAGGAGCACCATGAGTTTGAGGCCAGCCTGGGCTACATAGTGAGTTCAAAAGCTAGCCTGAACTACATGGCGAGACCTTGTCTCAGGAAAACAAAACAGAACAAAACAACCCGCCAAGCACGAGAGCCATCTAGGGCCCAGCATGGTTGCCCACGCCTATAATCCAAGCACTCAAGAGGCTGAGGCAGGAGGATTGCCATGAGTTCAAGGCTTGCCTGGGCCACATAGTGAGTTTAATGCCAGTCAGAACTGTATAGTGAGATACTGTCTCAAAAACAAAAACAAAACAAACAAACAAAAAGCCATGTAGCCAATTATGATTTTTTATTTAGTAACTATGAAATTTCAAAGTAGTAATTAACTAAGCAATGGATATAGGTGGAAAAAGATCCTAGCAATTAAATACAATGGTGTGGGATGGCACAAATTAGTAGAATGTTGAAGAAATAGTCATTTTATTAGAGAATCTAGATTTCAAATTCAGACTTCTATGAGAAAGAAGTTCATGCCTGCGTTAAAAAAAAAGAATTATCTACTAAGAACTAGTTTTTTTAATGAAATTACCAATTATTTTATTCAATTTACATTCTCAAATGAAATCAGTGCAATTGCTACTTGATGAGGTAGTATCTTACTTAGGGGACCAAATATAGAGGAAAGAGCATATGGTAAAAATACCACTGAAAATCCACAAAGAACACTCAAGAAATTTAACCAACCAGGTATTTCACTATTTTGAACACTTACTAAATTAACAAAATTTCGATCTGCTCTTATCACGTCACTCTTAACAAGGGGATTTTGTCAGTTCCTTTAATTCTTCCTTTTTAGAGATGGCATCTTGCTTGTGGGACTCAACCAATCCTCTTGCCTCAGCCATCCAAGTAGCTGGGACTATAGGCACACGGCACAGTTCCTGGCTAGTTCTTCTAATTCTTAAGCATAGCTTCTCAACAACCTTCAATAACCTCCAATAACCTCTGTAAATATCAAAGAAACTCTCCCACCCACCTGCCTACCTGAATATGTTATATCAGTAACTGGAAAACCTTTAAAATCATCCCACCATTGTTTCTATAACTTTCATCAATATGAGAGGATTATTTCAGATGTCATTTATTCCACTGCCTGGACTTGCAGAACGTGTATGTTACGGTTTGTATATAGATGGCCCCCCCAAGCCTCATGTAGTCATGGAAGTGGCTGAATCTAACATTTGTGATTGACTCCTTGTCTAGTGCTGGGATTGGCAGTGTGAGTTCTGCACCCGCCCAGGGGTGGAGCCGACATACAATGCAAGGTCGGAATGGGGGCAGGTTCTCTCTCTTTGGTGTGGTTTGCTCTTGCCGCTTGCAGCCACCATGAACGGCTGCCTCCTTTTGCTCTGGCTGCTGCCTTGAAGAGTTGCCCCAGTGCCATGCCACTCTGCCTTGGAGCCAGCTTATTATGGACTGAAATCCCCAGAAACTGTAAGCTAAATAAATCTTTTCTTCCCTAACCTTGGGTGTCAGGTGTTTGTCTCAGCAACGACGAAAAAGTAACCAAGACAGTATACTATTTAAATTGTTATTTTTTGGTGGGCATGGTGGTACATGCCTATAGTCACACCTACTTGAGAGGCTGAGGCAGGAGGATTCCAAATTTGAGGCCAAGGTAGATAACTTAGCAAACCTTGTCTCAAAACAAAATAAAAAGGGCTGGTGATGTAGCTCAGAGAGTGTTTGCCTGGCATGCATTCAGGCTCTAGGTTTGATCTCCGGTACTGAAAACAAAGTTTCTCTCTCATTCATACATTTTCTCTCTACTTCTTTTGGGGGGGAGGGTATAGCTGAATTTACATAAGTTATAATGTATAAATAATGTGATTTCACCATAATTCCACTGGTAAGTTACCTTGGTGGTAACATGCTTATAAAATAAAAAGGTTAGGAGAGTTAACTCTTGGCTACTTTAGAAGCATTTCATGATCCATCCAAAAACTGCCCTTGTCACAATCAAGCAGGGATGCTGAGTGTTCTCCATGGTCAGTGGGAAGAGGGCTTTTCTTCCTCAGAGGTGATCACCACCACTGACAGCACCAGAAAGGAAGGGGAAGAAAGGGGCTTCTAATTTCAGGCAAGACCTGGAACACAGAGAAAATAAAGACAAATCCCTGGAAAACTGTAACTAAACTCTGCAAGTAATTTCCCAAATGTTTTCTTCCAAAAATCACTATTTTATGTCTGTATCTTTCCCTCACTCAATGCTATACCTACAGTTCTTTTCGGTGTTATCATACAAAGTAAGCACTCAAGCCGGGAGTGGTGGCTCACGCCTTTAATCCCAGCACTCGGGAGGCTGAGACAGGCGGATCATTGTGAGTTCGAGACCAGCCTGGGCTACAAAGTGAGCTCAAGGCCAGCCTGGACGGCATAGTGAGACCCTGTCTCAAAAACAGGGCTGGGGATCTAGCTCAGCGGTCTAAGCGCCTGCCCGGCAAGCGCAAGGTCGTGAGTTCAATCCCCGGTGCCGCAAAAAAAACCAAAAAAACAAAAAAACAAAGCACTCAATCCTGCTGTTCTAAATAAAGGGAATCATGATCATGGCTTAATTTGTATTAACTTTAGAAAAGATAAAACTATGTAATTCTGAAGATGGCTACAATGTCAGTAGAAAGGTCAAATGTTACAGTGGCTAAAAATGTTGGAGGCCTGAGAAGGGCATATACTAGTGATGTGATATAAGATGTTGCGCTGAATTTATCATAGAATCAAATAATCTTTGTATGGGAAACCAATAAATAAGAATATGATAGGACTATATTTTTCAAATCCAGTCCAAATCACATGGTTTAATAAAAGCATTTCATACTTTCAGGTGTGAGAAGTCTCAAATATTAGATCTTTAGATGCTTCTAACTTGCACACATTAAAGTCACAAGACTGAAATCTGTAGTTCCAAAATTCAAGTGAACTTTGAAGTCTTTCAGCTCAAAGTCTTTATGTTAAAATCTGACAAGAGCTCTTAGCAAAGTACAAACCGAGTACTTGAATACAACCTGCATTTATACACTTACTGTTTAATTTCCTTCCTATAATTGAATCACTCTCATACTTATAACACAATTTGCTTACAAAAATTTAATTCCAGCCAAGTGTGCCTGTAATCTTGGTTACTTGGGAGGCTGAGGCAGGAAGACTGAAGTTAAGACTAGCTTGGGCAATTTAGCAAGACCCTGTTTTAAAAAATAAAACTGAGTGTCAGCTGTGGTAGCACATATGTATAATCCCACTCAG
>RJWT010048083.1:0-11200 GCA_004365215.1 Cuniculus paca | reverse complement strand
TATCCAAATAAGGACATGATCACAGATCCAGGTGGGCATGAGTTTTAGGTGAACACTATTCAACTCAGTATATGTTCCATACAATTGTATAATTTGTTTATTTTTGTATTGTGTGGCTCCTTGTTTTACAACATAATGTTCTTAGCAATAGGAGTTGTTTGGGTTTCAACTACAAACCAAGTTCCTGGTGCTTTGCCTAGCGAAGTGTAGACTCTCAATAAACAGAGTGCTTGCACACCATATAGTGAAGTTAGGATGTTCTTTGGCTCCTTTCGATGGTTTACTACATGTAGACAGCATCAGTCAACTCTCGAACAAATCAACAAATATAAAATACCAAATGATCAAGTTAAAATAGAGACCTTATTTAGCATTTAAAATAAATAACATTGTAAAACTGAACAGCACATATCCTATGATTTTACCTTTGCATATCTATGATAGTTTAATTTATAAATCAGGTGCAGTAAGGAATTCACAGCAACAGCAATAAAATAGACAATTATAACAATACACTGTCCCCACATAAATGTTTTACAGATGTGTTTTCTGTCTGTCTGTCTGTCTGTCTCTCTCTCAATGATGTACTGTACTCATCCTTCCTGTGACGGATGGTGTGAGATGACATGTCTATGTAATGAGATGAAGTGATGTGAGTGACATCGCTATGTGGTATAGCATTAGGTTACTGTAGAAATTACTCAAAAAAACTATGACGCCACTACAGCTCTGTGGTAACTGAGGCAGCTACTAAATGATCAATGGGAAGGTGCGGTATGCAATGTGGACACACTGGACAAAGTTATTACTCATGTCTCAGAATGGAGCAGGAAAGCATAAAGTTTCATCACACTACTCAGAATGGCACACAATTTAATATTTAACTTGTTTATGTCTGGAGTATTCCATTTGTTGTTTTTGGACTATAGTCAAGTAGCTGAAATTGTGGATAGTGAAACTACTAATAATGTATAGGGGGAGCTCTGTGTAGATCCTAAAGTGTTTCAGCCTGCATCATTTCTTGACTTCTGATGGACTGAGTTCCTGGAGATTGGGCCTCTGAGAATCTGAGACTTGCTGCGCCTGAGGCTCCTTCTTGCTCAGTGATGCTGCATCCTGTTCCTTCATCCTTGTCTGCTGGAAGCTGTGAATGAGCTTATAGATCCAAATGGATTCTGTAGATCAAGAAGGCAGGAATTTTGTGTTGTCCCAATGTTTGCACACATGTCTATGCATGTATATGCTGATGCGTGGTGCTTGTATAGCATGTATGTGTATGTGTGTTGGTGTTTGTGTGTTTTGTGTATATGTAGTGATATGTATGTGGTGCATATGTCACAGGGTTAAAATCAGAATGAACACTTTACCTTAGGTGCCATAAAGCTCAGTAATCAAGAAAAGTGATTAATGTACTCTTTTACAGATTATAAATACTTGTAAGAAAATCCACAGCAAACAAAATATCCAACTTTTAGACGAAAATTGGGTATTTTTGTTTAGGATGTCTTATTATTACACATCAGGAGCAGCCCGTGGCACCTGGTCCTTGTGACCAGGTGTTTCTTCTGTTGTCATAAGTCATAGGGCTGATGGTGGTGAACATTGGGCAATATGTGTGTTATACATAGCTTGCCTGTATACTTTTACTTTTCCCACTTGGTGCAAATAGTAGAATATTTTGATAAGTATCTTTAGGGGTTCACATTTTTTTTGCCTTATGCTCCAGTTTGGGTCACCCTACCATATGTATGTGTGTTTGTGTGTGTGTTCACTTAATCTATTTAAAGGTTCAGTTCTGGAACATTTATGGGGAATTATGTGGTTGTTGGTCAGATCCCCATAAGAGAGTCTCCCTAGGCTCTGCCTTCATTTTAGTTCAAGCAGAAAGGCAGGGTGATGCTGGCTGACCCCAGAATGGCTCAGGGCATTCCTGAGTGAGCTGCGTAGGGACGCGTAGCTGGGATACTCAAGTCCAGTGGTAGCAAACCCATGGCACGTGTGCCATAGCAGGCAAAACAGAGCCTTCTCTGTGGCACACAGGTCAAGTCACCCCAGCAGCTGAGTAGTAGATAACAGTTAATTTGCTAAACTAAAACCTCAGTATTCATGTTTAATTGTGATGTTGGTACTTTACAATAAATAAGTGGGTTGGGGCTATAGATTGGGCACTCAACCTCTGCCATCACTGTTCTAATCAAATGTAACTGACAGCAACCGTGCATGGCACACTTCTAGACTTTACAATAAGTGCAGTGATATCTGTGAGAAAAAGTATTTCAGAATGATTTCTGTGAGCCTTTCCCCCACACCAGAAATCATGAGTCTGAAGCCGTCTCTGGTTGAGGACCCCTTTGTCTTTACTTTGTGGTTCATAGTTACACTCTTTCACTGAACATTGCTGAAAACTCCAGTTCTCAACCTTTCTTAACTGAACTGAAATGGATTAGAGAGGTAGGGGTAAGTCCATGGGCCTGTCCTTTGTGTTCCTGAGAGAAATAGTAATCCAGAAAAAAAGGTGGTGTACCCTTTCCCTTGTCATAAAACCTACTCAAACCTGCTTTAAGAAGGTTAGGTTAGATGACCAGAAAATAAAATGAAGAGCAGGACTTGCCAGCATGGGGGCGTGCTATTGTCAGAATCCAGACCAGAGCTGAGGTATAGTGCAGGGGTAAAACTCTTGTCCAGTGTATGTGACCCTGGGTTCTGTACTTCGCATCACACAAGAAATAAGTAAGGCAGGAAGGGAAGGAGGGAAAGAGGGAGGGAAGAAGGGGAGAAAAAGAAAAAGGAAAAGAGAAAGAAACAATTGCAGACTAGGAGTGACCCTCTGCCTGTGGTGGACAGGAGTGTCCTGTGCCTGTAATGGACCTCAGGGCTTTCTCTACCTTTCCTTTCTTGGGCTTCATTTGGCATGTTTTCCTGGTGTCATTTTTGCCATCTGCCACTTTATTTGCATTGCTACATTTGTCCTAAAGTTAGCAGCACTGTGCATTAGGCTCACATTTTTGACAGCAATTGTGGCAAATGTGCACTGTAGTGGGAAGACAAGTAGGTGCTTTACATAAATCCTAATGATCTCAATGATCATAAACTCTTGAACCATTCAAAAAGATGATCCCTTGAACTTAGTTATTGACAGGGGACTAGAAGCAAAGCCTTTCTAGTGTCAAGCTCTCATATGATGTGGTTTGAGATATTGTGCCCTTTTGTCTAAGGATGACATGTGTGAATTTAATTCACAGCACCTTTGCACTGGAGTGGGAACTTGCAAGGAGCAAATGACAGAACATAAGTGGTTTTTTTTTTTCCATCAAATTAAAATTAAAAACACGTTCTTAAAAAAAAATTCTGGAAAAGTCCTGACACCACAAGTAGTTGTATTCTAGTCTTACAAAATAATTTTGGGAAGGAAATAATTTTTCCACCTTAAGTAAAAATATTTTAAAGTCAGATGTACTCCGTATATGAACATGTGTAAAGGCTCATGAATACGAATGATTTGGAGTTTTGTAAATTCTAGACTTAAAACTAGAAACCTGAAAAATAAAAACAGATGTTCTGTCATTAATAATAAATGAAATCATTATATAGATTTTGTGATACAGGGTTTTCTTATATAGTTCAGGCTGGTCATGAACGCCCTTGGTAGCCTAGGCTGGCCTCAAACTTAAAGCGATCCTCCTGCCTTAGCCTCCGAGTGCTGGGATTGTAGGTGTGTGCCACCTTGTCTGGCTTCAATTATATAGTTCTTTTTCTTAAGCATAAGCATGATGAAAAGGACTTTTATTTAAGTTAGAAATGTATTATTCTGAAATATTTTAAAAATTCTTGTATGTTAGACTTTGAGAACAGGGATGAAGATTATTCTAAATCCAAAAGAATACTGGAAAGCTCTGCTGTTAGTCACTTAGCATGGCTCTGAGAATAAAATTACCCTGCTTGATGGGAACCCTGGATACTGTGGGCTGTGGTTTCCCCAGTCTTCTAGAGGCACCATACTAGGCTGCCTTTATGCTCTCCACTACAGTCGTCTTGACCATCCTTCAGGTGCTTGTGCCCATTTCATCCTGAGCGGAAGACTGCATATTCTATTCCCACCCATGCCCGTCCTTCCCTTTACCTTTACACTAGTAAACAGATCTGAGCTAATGCTTGTCATTCTCAGGAAAGCCTGTTCTAACCTTCCTGATTCAATGAAGTGTTGTTCTACCCCAACCCAACCACACACATAATACACCTGCCCTATCCCTCTCCATTATACCTATCGGAGTATAGGCACTGTACAGTTACATTTGGGATTGATAGAATCAGTCTTTCTTTAATGG
This sequence comes from Cuniculus paca, assembly GCA_004365215.1. Classification (NCBI taxonomy): domain Eukaryota; kingdom Metazoa; phylum Chordata; class Mammalia; order Rodentia; family Cuniculidae; genus Cuniculus; species Cuniculus paca. The sequence continues at coordinate 6,875 of RJWT010048083.1, read as the reverse complement.
CTAACTTTTAAGTTATAATGTAAAAGAATTGGGTTTTTTTTTAAAGCTTACTGCATTTTATGTTTTGTTGCAGTGGATAGTGTTACAAAGAAAGGATTTTCTTTTGTACTTATTTGACTATTATTAAATTTTCTAATGCAACAGTAGCAACATGCCCACTGTGTTCTGGGTGGAAAGATTTTCCATTTGCAATTTCTGCTGCTTCAAAACATTATTTTTTTTCTATTAATGAGCATTAAATACCATGAAAAATTAGATTTCTACAAAATTGACACAGTGAGGAAGTATTCTTTCACCAACACATTCATGTCAGGGTGTGAAAACAGATCTCTGCTCTTTCTGTCAAAAGAATGACTGGGCCACCCATCCTAATTAGAATGAGGATATGGGACTTTAAATTGCTGCGAACTGTGGCTTATCCTGGCCCTTATTATAGGCAGCTAAGTTGGATAGAAATTAATATGTAGTCAGAGAGGGGTTGGGCTCTCAAAGAAGTCAGCAGAAAAAAAATAAAGACATCAGAATTATGTTTGGAGGTGCATCTGTAGAAGACTAGGGCTCGGGAAAAAGATACAATGGCCAGGCTTTTGTGACTCCCTAAGGGATAAGCAGTAACTTAAAGTCATACTGTAAATAGCACTGCTGACTGCAGGAAGTCCAGATAGGCACCAGTAGCCCAGTTGGATGACATTTGCATCTGGACCCATCACTTCCCCAAAATGCCATTGTTCTTCCTGGATACTCTTGCTATGTGACCTGCTTTTCTATTGGATCAGTATTAGCTAAGCAGCTATATTTGTAATCCTATAGGTTGATTATAGTTTGACCCATGTTGTACCTACATTGCAGCTTTGCTGTCTAAATTACTCCTGACATTGGTAACCCACTTCTGAACCATTCCAGTCTCTCAGGAGCTCTCTCAATAACCTTTTCCTACTCTGAACCTCCATTGTCCTTTGAAATTCACTCTTAGATTTCAGAGGACATGAATGTGGCTTCTTCTGACATCTGGCAAGTTGGGAGTTGTATTTCTTCTATATCACTGATAATCACAGTTCTGTTTCCCTGGGACTAAGAAAACTTATGTTGCAGGAACTCTGAAACAGTATCATTACATCATAGAATTGAAGAAGGAACAGGAGAAGTGAGCCAATCAGAGTGGAATTCCAGATAAAAGCCTTCTGACAGAACCCTTCAGCAACCTTCTGAGCACCCCATTGTACTGTCTGTCACATGGACTTCCCACTGCTGCAGCTATAGACGTGGAATGACCCAGGAGGCTTCTTGCTACTATTAACGTTCAGCAGCCCCTGGCCACTGTCCTCTGCTCTGCCTTTCTGATACTTTGTGTATTCCTCAGTAATTCTCAGCATTGACTCTTCAAAGTTTAAGTAAACAGTTTTAAATTGATGGGTTTTTATGTGTTTTCAGAATTCAGACTAGTAGCTGTTTGCAGAGTGGTGTTTATATGTAGTAGATAGTATTCCACCATCTTTTAAACTTGAGGTTCCTTTAAAAATTGCTTAAGGACTTATATTTAAATACTTACCAGCTTTAATAAATGTCTTAGTCAGCTTTCCATGTCTGTAATGCAATACTTGAGATAATCAACTTACAAGATAAAAAGGGTATATTATTTAATTTTTTTATTTTGAAAAGAATACAACCAAACAAAATAAAACAAAGTAGAGTCAATCACAACAAAATAATGAACATGGTACATGACTTCTAAACAGGGTAAAAGGCAATCAGTAATGGCTACCATAATGCCTCTTGTTATCTGCAATATAACTGCCCATGCCGTCAAGGATAAATAAATTCAAACAAAATAGAACAAAATAAAACCAGTAAAACAAGCAAAAACAAAACAAAACAAACAAAGCAGAACCATGTAAGCAATATAGAACTTCACGATACTAGTAAAACAGCAGTTGTTACCATAATGCTTCTTGTTATCTTCAGAATAGTTGCCTACACCTTCAGACATATTACAGTCAAACAACACAGAATAGAGTAAAATCAATCAAAACAAATCAATAAAAGCAATACAGGGTTTTGATACAAGATAATTGGACATCCTTTCCAAAGCTTCAGTCTGTGGTTGGTTGGTCCTGTTGCTTTGGTGCCTGTAGCAGGGCAGCACATCATGGCCATAGTACTCGGAAGAGCAAGCTGCTCATATCATAATGGTCTGGAAGCAAAAAAGAGGAGGAGGAAGGGTCTGGGGACCCAATACCCCTTCAAGGGCACAGCCCCAATGGCCTAACATTCTTACACTGGGTTGCACCCCCTAAAGACTCTCTCTCTTGCCACTAGTGACATAGGCTAGAAATCAGGTCTTTAATACATAGACCTTTGGGGGATCCTTATCCAAACCATAGCAGCTGCCTAACACTATTTACCATAAGCTTTAATTTTATACATCTGTCTATTCTTGAAGATTTAATTGTCCTGAAAACATTAATTTTATTTTAAAATGAAATTGAACTCGATTGATGATTTTTTTAAAAGTAAATGAACTCCAGTTGCTTTGTGTGTGCTTCTATATAGTTAATTCAGTTTTTCTAACAATGTAATATTTGTGTCTCTATGGAACAACAGAGGCATTTACCAAGCCTTATGTTTTATACTTAGTATCGCAGATGGGTTCTTGTGTTCTAAAGAGCTAATTCTCCACTATTCTCTAGAATGGATTCTTTTAAAAATGAAGCAATTCTAATAATGTAACTCATTTTTTTGGAAACAGCTTTCCAAACCATACTAGTGTAGTACTTTATTTAAGTTGAATTGTAGTACTTTATATAAGTTGAATCATCCCTCCCAATATTAAAACTAAGAACCTCTCCATGGCTTCTATATTCAACCATTACAAAAATTAGATTTTTAAAAATTGTCTTATTTAACCAGAAAAGTGAAAATTAGAATATATTTCAGGAATAAACCACAGTAATGTAATATGGAATTTGCCCTCTCAAATTCATGAGTAATAGTAAAGGAAATAGAAAGGGTTTATGAACAGAGACAAAAAGAGACCCAAACGTATCCTTTCATGCCCTTTCCACTTGACTACAAATAAGAATAAGGTGATGCACGTAATTTTATTGAGCTAATGTCATTTTAAATTATATTAATTGACATTTAGTTACTTTTCGTGATTAAATTCTATATTTAGAGCAATATGCAAATTTTGAAGCAAGACTAAAATAATTTACTAAATTTCAGAAAATATAAAAGAGGACTTTTTTTCTGAACATAATATGAACTTTTTTATGGGACTCAAAAGAGTGTCCTTGACTTTAGGTCATTAAACAAGAACTTGCTAACTTCTAAATACACCTTGCCCAGGAATGTGAGCTGTGCTCATGACAGATGTTGATGGTGTTTCAAGTTTCCCCTGACATCCAGTTGCACAGCTGCTTAGAAAGCACCTTCTTCCACAGTCCCTCCACAAGCAATTAGATAACAGCCTTGCATTTACAAAACACTTTGGATTTGACAGTCTAGAGTGTTCTTTTATGCATTATCTCTCAGTATACTTGCAAGGAATTAATTGCCATCAGCTTTGTCTCCTAGCTCAGTGGATTAAAAAACTAATACATAGAAAGAGTGAGAACAGGGGTCAGAAATCACAATTCACAAATCTCTGGCCATGACTTTGCCTACTTTATGTTACACACACATCTGCTAATTTCCAGAACAAACGGCGAAGCCCCGTTTTTGGTGCAAGAAGATTGGATATGCCTTCAAAAACGAGACCACTGACAGCCAATACATTTTATTTCCAGCCTGTGGACATTTTATTTCCTTCCTTCTTTATTCCTCTCTGAACTTTTTGTACCTTTTTTCTAGGGTGACTTGTAACAAAGTTCAAAGTAGAAGGAAGATCTTCTGCAACTGAAGCCTGGCCTTGTGGGGATATTTTGCATAAACTGCCAGTCATGTTTGGCTTCTGTTTTAATCCACGTGTATGTATTCAAGGAATTTTTGCAACACTATCATTGTTTCTAGGTCATGTACATGTCAACCCTGTTGTATAGATGATTGGATCACCCATAAATGAGGTGGCTTTCCTTTTTAGTATGACCTGCCCAAAAGCTTTTGATAGGATAGCAGCTTTGGTCCCAGTTTTTGTGCTCTAGGGTTGTTGGGTAAAAAAAGAAGTGACATCAAATTTAAGCCTCACAAATTCTCACGAATGGCAGAAATGCTGAAAAGATAAACTAATTTTTGACATTTTATAGAGATGGAATTTAATAATAAAGTAGAATATTAACCCAAGAATGAAGTCCTCCATAGATTCTCTAGTGAAATATCTTCCAATGTTACAAAATTAGATATGTAATTACATTTATATAACATAGTTTCTCATCACTGAAAAGCAAAATAGCAATAATTATTTTGAAAATAAGTGGATTACAAAGTACAACTCATTCTTTTGCATTGGAATAAAAGAAATGACATTTGCAATGTTGAGCTTTTGTCAGAAAAATAGGGCTGGCTTTTAGTTTTCATGTGTTGGAAGCATTGAAGGATCTGTTTTTTACAGATTCTGCCAGGCTGAGAGAGAAATTTCTGGTAGATAGCTATTACATATGTGTGTATATTATGTATGCATAAATAGAATTACATGTTTTCCACTTTAGAAATATTTCTCATCTTACGAACCTCTGTGATGTATACACCTTTAGTATTATGTTACCCTACTGAATTTTGAAAAGCAACTGATGACTTTTCAAGACAATTTCCAGGTGTTAAGCTTCAGGGTTGTTCTCTTATATCACAAGAGCCACATCATCACACCTGCAGGAAAGAAAAGAGATGTCAGGAAAGGTTCAGACCCTCGTAGGGATGAAGAACCTGACATTCCATCTCTGCCATTTGTAGCACCTTCGCTATAGCTCAGTCCCTCAAATGGGTTAACTCTTGAGTATTTCCCTGTTGCCAGACCTCTGGGCACTTTACTGCCAGGAACATATTGATGTACTGGAAAAGTTCCATGGAAGAATCACAGTAGTTTTTGCCAAGAGTGTAGAAAAAGAAGCTAAGGCTTGGTCAGAATTGCCTATAGAAATGAGAATTATGAAATGGAGTTTGAACAGAGCCCTGGGAGGGAAGACACTCAAATACAAAGGGACCAACTGACTTAGCAGAGGTGGAGGAAAGCATACAGAAATGCAGTGCAGCTGAGGAAAGATTAGAAAAAGTCCAAAAGGGACTTTTCTCAATGAGAGCTTCTAAAGTACAAAAATGTGTATATTATGATTCTATCACTATTATTACTTACTACTATCCCATTATTGACAGCTCTACCTCCATGATCACTGGCAACCTGACACAATTGTGTAAGCACTAATGAATAGGAGTTTAACTCCAAGGTACATCAATCTTATGCTTCCCGTAACTATGGCACTATTTATCAGTTGAACTTGCACCTGCTTCCAAGAGATCTATTGGGTGAAGAAAACCCCAAGTCTGATGACACAATTTGTAAAAGTACTATGTTTACCCAGGCATAGTATCACAGGCTTATAATACCAACACTCTGGCAGGCTGAGGCAGGAAGATCTTACTAGTGACTTAGTGAAGCCCTGTCTCAAAAAAAATAAAGTCTAGTGATGTAACTCTGTGAAATTCCTGAGTTTAACTCTAATAGTGCAAAATAAACAAACAAAAAAAGCATTATGCAATGTAAAAATAAATATAAATGGTAGTAATTTTAAGTCATTTCCTACCAACCCCCTGCCATCTGAGTTCCCTTGCTGAGGTTTCCCAAGTGGGACAAGACATTTGCTGTCAGGCACAGGTGTGTCTGAGCAGGGCTCTCAGCTGGTGTTGGGGTAAACAGACAGGGGTTTAGAGAAATACCACAGACTCCAGGTTTCTTCTAGCCACAAACAGTGATAGATGTTTTGCTGCCTTCCTATTAAGTGTCCGTCTCTCACTATGTCCTTTTTCAGCAATGTAGTCCTTTAAACAGCTTTGTGTGCTCAGCAGCCAGTGACAGAAGCATCCTTCTAAGGTACGGCAGCCATCCTGGGATGAGCTAGGAGGAGACGTGACCCCACGAAAGAACGTGCTGTCTGACTGCTGGTTTGACTTTCAGAATATTGCTGTGCTTTTTCCACTTTGTTCTCTGCAAGTGTACACTGTCGGTCATGGCTTATTTCTACAGGGATGAGCAGGAAACATCATGGGACCTCATTTAGCAACACAGATGTGGAGTTGTTCTGAGTCATGAGGATGGTAAAGTAGATCTAGTGTTAGAAGTGACGGGGGTGAGATGTGTACAGGAAGTCAAACAGACACCTGGGTTTTATCAGTTAGGGTTAGGATTGTTTGCATGTCACAAAATCTAAAATACTTATTGATTAAATGAGGTAGGATTTCTTTTTCTCTCATGTAAAACAAACATGGAGCTAAGTAGTCCCAGGACTTACATGGCATGGCATCAGGGACTCATGAATTAGGAACTCCCTCCATTGTATTTTATTCCTTTTTTTTTTGAATCAGGGTCTTGCTATGTAGTTCAGGCTGCTCTTGAACTTGCAGCAATCCTGCCTCACCCTCCCAAGAGCTGAGATTTCAGGGGTGCGCCCCCACACCCAACTTGTGATTTTCTTACCTTTCCTTGCTTTGTTATATTTTCTGTAAATTTTACTTCCATGCTTTCACCTCATGGTCCAAAATGGCTGCTTGAAATCTGGTCATTATGTCAGCATTCTAGTCCTTAAAAGAAAGAGGAGCCAAAATCCCTTCCTTTGAAAATCCACTTCCGCAATTTGTTCACTATAGTTTGGCTTACATCTCCTGATTAGAACTTAGGCATATGGATCTGTCCAGCTGCAAAGGAGACTGGGAAAGGTCTTGTTTCTTCC
>RJWT010048082.1:0-11202 GCA_004365215.1 Cuniculus paca | reverse complement strand
TAACACTTTAGGGCAATGTTATGGTTTGTGTCTAGATGTTCCCCCAAAGCCTCATGCAGTCATAGAGTTTTTTCAGAGGTGGCTGAATCTAGAATATGTGATTGATTCATAGTGCAATGCTGGGATTAAGGGTGCTGGGATTAAGGGTGGGGGATTGCTGGATCGGTCCACTGATTGGATTGGCACCACCCTCATTCCAGTAGCCTGGATACAAAGAGGCTTCTCTCTCTCTCTCTCTCTCTCTCTCTCTCTCTCTCTCTCTCTCTCTCTCTCTCTCTCGGTCTCTCTCTCGCCCTTCCTCCCTCCCTTGTTGCCATCTTCTGCCACCATGAACTGATGCCCCTCTGCCATGCTTCACCCTGCCTTGGAGCCAGCCGAGTATGGACTGAAACCTCTACAAACTCTGAGCTAAATAAACCTTTCCTCAGCTCTGGACATTGGGTATTTTGTCTCAGCAATGAGAAAAGTAACTAAGACAGTCCAGAACGTGTCCACTTCAGGCAGGGCTTCTGCTGACCTGTGGCACTGGCAGAGGCACTGTCACAGTGCTGGTGTTCATCAATTTTATGGTTGGCTGCAGACGAGGCAAAGGGGTGGCTCTACGTAAACAGCATCTATCTCCATCATTTTCTTGCTCTTCTGCACCTTCCACTCTGCTGATGGGAAGGGAAGGTAGCTTGGCTCACTCCTCAGACTAACTTACCATTGGGCTTCGACCACGGATGGCACTGGTAGGAGGCTGGAAGACAGGCGGAAGGGAGAAGGGTTTTGTTTCTCTGAGTCTCTGGCTGCACCCTCCCTGGTCACCACAGCTGACTAGCATGGGAGGTGATGGAAGAAGTGGACCGTGAGCAACAGGAGGCAGGACCTGTCTTGCACTTATGGGTCCCTGCAGTGCCTGGTCTAGAGATGTACTCACGGTAGACAGGTGTACAGAGCAGGCAATAATTAATATTAATAAATCGGCACAAAAATAAATTGAGAGTCTGTCCTACACTTACATGACTCATGGCGAGACCCCCGGCTGGCTTAAGGACTGAAGAATCTTTAAGCCGACAGCCAGAGCTGAGACAAGCAAACAGCCTGTGGAGTTCTGGTGCCTCAAAGCAAGATCACACGGCAGCTGAGGACTTGACTCATGCAAACTCCCTCTAGCTCAGCAGTCGCAGCTAGCAGACAATCAGGTTACCAGTTAACCCCCATCTGCTCCTGTGTGCTTTTCCAAAAATGCACTTTCCTCAATTCTGGAACAGTGACCGTGTCAGCGTTTCACCCCCACCGAGTCAGGCCGCCCAGCACAACCCCCCAATCATGCTATGCACCTAATAAAGGCCAAGGACACCATCCATCCTGGTGTCCTTATAACATCCCTTGTAACTAAAATATATATCTTGTCTGTGTTTTATTCTGTAGTCATAGCCCTAAGCAGGAGCTCACGGCCCCACTAGACATGTGGGATATTTTCGTGATTTTATCAACCATATAGCATAAACTTTACTATCTTAACCTGACAAGTACATAGTTCAGTAGCATGCCCACTTCAGCCACACAATACTAAATTTAGTTCAGCAGTGTTCTGTATATCCACATCATTTTATGATGAATCTCTAGAACTTTTTCATAGTACAAATATGAAAGCCTATACCAGTGGGGGCGAGCCTAAGGCACTGGTGTTTTTGTTTTTCTTTGAAGACAAAAGACGTTAATATATGAGTTGTTTTTTCTAGACTAAAACCTCAGTATTCAGGGTTGATTGCAGTGTTGGCACTTTGCAGTGAGTAATTGGGTTTGGGGTAGTGGTGTGGGCACATGTCTTCAAAACGTTTGCCATCTCTGGCCTATTTTATTAAGCCACTCCCTCTCCTCTGCCTACTGTTCTACTTTCCATTTTCACGAATTCAACTACTTCAGATAAGGAGGCACATAGTTTTTTTGGTTTGGTTTGGTTTGGTTTGGTTTGGTTTGGTTTGGTTTGGTTTCCTTTAAAAATGTATACAATTGTAGAAAGAAATCTTAGTTGAAAGAAATCTTAAAAGTCCAAGGTCTTGCCCAGGGAAGGGTCCCACCTCCTTAGTCTTTAATGAAGTAACTTTTACTTTCTGATAAGTCAGTCCCTGCTGAGGATCTCAGTGACTTTCAAAAATGGGAGCCACACTATGGGCGGTCCTCCTACATGGGCACCTCTCCTTGAATGCAGAACAGTTGCTGCAACATTAGTTAAACTGAGTCTTCTTTCCATACACTGATACACACAGAGCTGGCTATGGTATTTCTTTCTCTCTTCAATTGGCTCTAAGCAACGCAAATTTGGGGGCCAATCTGACAGCCTCCTGTTTCCTCGCATAGAGCTCTCTGTAAAGGATTCAGTGCAGCAGGATGGCAGAGCCAGTCAGCTCCAGGAATGTCAGCTGGGTAGAGCCTCAAGATAAAGAGGCTGTGACTCCCCAGGGCACAAAAGTTTACATATTGGAAACTGAAGCAACAGCCTCCAAAAACAATTCAACTGCTACCTTAATTGAATTATGCAGATTGATCCTCCTGCTTGTCATTCTCCCTGCCTTTTGCAAAGACGCTTTTCTCCCCACCTGGCTACCAGCTCAAGTTACTCACCATCCTCACTGTCACTCATCATCTGGCCACCCTCTTCTTCACAAGATAATAAATTCTGGGAGAGGCCTTGGATGAGGGCCTTTGTTCATGTATCTTCACTTGGACCAGGCTCAGGACCCCTTGGCTGCCCTTAACATTGAACATGTCTTGGTGTCTTTACTCTCGCTGTGGGTTGCATTGGAGGTGGTAGATTGGAATTAACTTGCCAGGATTCATAACGTCTCAGTGGGATTATAAATGTAACTTTCTGGACTGTGAGGACAATTAGAAAAGGGATTACAATACTTGGATTACAATACTTATTATTTGGTTTACAACACTTTTGACAACAAAGTTCTTTCTTGTGCTTAATCAAACTGGGCCCACTGAACCCATCTTGCCTGTTGACATGTTGCGCTATTTTACACATTTTTATCACGTTTCAGCCTGCTGTGAGACAGCAAGAGTCCCATGGAGAAAATCAGGAACACGAATAAAGAATATCAGCTTCTGCTGGTATTGAATGTGCAGCAAAGTGTATGACAGGGCCAGAGGCCTCCCCAGCCCTGACGAAGGTGGCGGAATTCAGGAATTAATTACAGGGTGTCTCTGTGTTCCTGAGGCCCATGGGCTTTTAAAAATAAATATACCTCCACACATTCAGGGGATTACTGACAGTTTCTCACTGAGTAGCTGTTTATCTCTTTAATAAATCAAAAGATTTTTTTCTCAGGTAGTCACAATATTTGCCACAGTTGCAGAGATGTAAATTGTCGCTACTGAAATTTCGTTCACAAAAACCTACAGATCCAAAAGAATATCTGGGGCACAAAGGCAAGATTCAGTCTCTTCTCACAGCATCCCTAGAAAATGCACCCCAAACCGTTCCCTGATGAGCCGATCATTTTATTTATAATAAAAATATATAACACTGCATAGAAATACAACCAAAAAAAAATAGAGTTTGAAGAGCACAGACTATGACAAAACCCCTCTGACAGAAGATGAGAGGCCAAAAATAAAAACTGGGAATATCCAAATATTGAGCAACCCATGATAAGTTAAATAAACTATGGTTCACTCAAAAATGGAATAATAGGTACTAGCAAAAAAAAAAACAAACAAACAAAAGAACAGACCTGAGGATCAGCAGAACAGATTAGAAGATGCAGAAACAACTCCAGATATACTTAAGTCACCTGATCTTTGACAAAGGGACCAAACACATTCACTGGAAGAAAGACAGCCTCATTAATAAATCAAGGAAAAACTGGCTCTGTGCATGCCAAAGACTAAAATTGGACCCATATGTTTCCCCATGCACTAAACAAAAGTCGAAATGGATCAAAGATCTAAATATTAAAACAGAAACATTAAACCTGCTGGAAGATAGAGTAAGTAAAACTCTTGAAGACATTGGTGTAGGTAAAGATTTTATGAACAAAATTGAATTGCACAGGAACTATTACAAAGAATCAACAACTGGGATCTCATCTTATTAAAAAGCTTTTGCACAGCAAGAGAAACCACCAACAGAGTGAAGAGACAACCCACAGAGTAGGAAAAAATGCTTGCTAGCTGTTCCTCAGACAAAGGATTATTACTGAGAACATATAAAGAACTCAAAAAAATCAGTCCTCCCAGATTTAAAGACCTAATCCAAAAAATGGATATTTGAGATCAATACATACTTCTCAGATAAAGAAATACAAACAGAAAATAAATACGTGAAAAACTATTCAAGATCACTGGTCATTCAAGAGATACAAATTAAAACAACACTGAGATTCCACTTCACCCCAGAAAGAACGGCTAGCATCAAGAAATCAACCAATAACAAATGCTGAAAGGGCTGTGGGGAAAAAGGAACCCTTCTCCACTGTTGGAGAGAGTGTAGACTAGTGGAAATCAGTGTGAAGATTCCTCAAAAAACTAGAACTAGAGAGTCCATTTGACCCAGCTATTCCCTTCTAGGTATCTCCCTGAAAGAATTAAAAGCATCCTACACCTTAGCAATATAGGCACTCTCATGTTTACAGCACCACATTCTGTAATAGTCAAATCTTGGAAACAGCCCAAAAGCTCATCAACTGGTGAATGGATAAAGATTTTTTTTATACAATGGAATGCTACTCCGTCACAAAGAAGAATAAGCTCAAGACGTTCCTAGGTAAGTGGATGCACCTTGAGACCGTACTGTTAAGTAAAACACATTTGGACACACATGTAAATACTGCATTGTCTCTCTGATGTGAGAAGCCAAAAGTGTAAATAAAAAACAAAATGTATACGGGAAGAAAATGTTCAAGAGGGGAGGGGAACAAAGGAAGGGGAAAGGGAAAAAGGGAAAAGTAAAAAAAGTGAGAAAAGAAAGAAAAAATGGAAACAAAGCTTTCATAAACGGGAGGAGAGGAGGGGTTGAAGGGAAGGTAGGGGAATGGGAAAATAAAGAATCAAGTCATATCCTGTATAAGTGCAAATTCTCTACGATGAATGGGATCCATATGTATTTCTAAAATGTACCAATAAAATCAGAGTGAAGGGAAAAAATGAAATTATATGAAACCATTACAAAAGTAAAACATCATTTAGCAATGACTCTGGTAGGCTGTATTCTAAGCAGCGGATAAATACATTAACACATTTAATCCTTGCTATAATCCTGTCCTTACTTAACAGAGAAAAAAGGAAATTAAATAAGTGGCCCAAGGCAAAGATACTAGACAGTGCTCAGCCAGAATTCCTTCACACTCAGGCGTTCTGGCTCAAGAATCCACGCTCGGAACCACTGTTCCATTAACCTTTTGAAACATATTCATAACATGTGAAAAACTGCACACCTATAAAATGTTTTAAAATGAGGAGACCAACTTGTAGACTGTAGGTGGTGTATATATTTAGGGCTATACATATAAACTTGATTCTTTCCATGATTCTGGTCACAAACACAATTGGATGAGAACCAAATCAAATTTTCCCATGAGGTCAACATTTTCTAAAAATTAATTCTATTGGTACACTTTTGATATACATAAAGATCACATTCATTGTAGGGAATTTGTGCCTAAACCTATGTATTCGTTATTCTTCTTTCCCATTTCCTTCCCCTCCTCTTCTTTCCTTCTACAAGGTCAACATTGAACTCAACCATTGAATTCGATCTGGCCTCGTCCAATTCGGTGTGTAACCGAACTGTGTAAGGAATTAAGTTTGTGAGTCGAGGTACATATATATAAACATGATCCACTTATATGTGCAAACATTAACAGTTCTTACTTCCAGGCATGGGGATGTAAGGGTATTGTTAATTTTTCCCACTTTATTTTTTTACAGTTAGCACACATTACATTTTTCATAACAAACACAAGAACTTCTCATTGTGGTCAAGAATGGGTTTCCGAGGAGCCTCTGCCTGCAGCCTGGAACTCGGAGGACCAGTTCTTCATGGGACTATTTGTGGACAAACCAAAGTACTTCCTATCAATTTACCACCTTTCCTGCATAGGATACAGGAATTTTTTTGTTTTCATATTCATGAAAACAAAAGCAGATATAATCTTGGCCTGAACCGAGAGCACTTTATCATTAAAAGCATCTCCTATCAGCAAGCGGTGTTTATTGTTTCAATACCTAAGGTTTCAAAGCCCCAGCATGCATCCAGTTACGGTGCCTCGACTTCCCCCATCTCTGAGTTTCAACTTCACAAACAAAACTCCTGGCTGGCAGGGGCAGTGGTGCTCAGGTCGGGGACCTAGGCCCTGCGTTTTGGGGTCCTGCGGGTCTCCTCACTGTTCCAAACTGACCCAGGAGCCCCTCAGTGGTAATTAATTGAATCGGTTGGAGATTTAAATTCTCCCAGAAAAGGACAAGCCAGATGTGACAGGAAATAAACCAGCACCTGCCCACATGGACTCTGCCCACGACACACACAAAGAGAGCGACTGCAGCGGGTCAGTGAGACAGAGACAGTGAGCACATCATCTCAAAGAACCCCGCGGCTCGGGATAGGAAATGTCCACCACCCGGACCCTCGAGTGGGGCTTGGAAGCAGTGGGGAGAACCAGGAGCCTCAGAGGTGCCGTGTCAGGCCCAGGAACGGCCTCAGGCTCGTCTCATGGGGCATCTGGTGGACTCGGTTATTCCCAGGGCAGCAAAGCCCCCAGCTGAAAAGCTCCAGGTCTGCAGCATTAGCAGAAGAGCTCATGAGTGCGCGTAGGCTACGTCCACACTGATCAGTAACCCGTTCCACAATTCCACTTAGACTCACCCAGCCTTGCAGAGACCACCTGAGCTTGGCCACCACACCATGGCCCTGGGCGGAAGTCCAAGATGTCTCCAGGCACACACCCAGTGTGATCCGGGGCCCCAGAGCGTGGGCAGGGCCTGTGGAAGTGACAGGATAGTCACTTCCTCCGTGAGGTTACACTGAGTGGCAAGGATGAGAGGACCCTCACTCCGCGCCAGCTGAGCAGAGAGGGACCCCAAGTCAAAGAGACACTCCTGCCAGCCCGGAAGGAAGCAAACATTTGCCTGCCAACTGCTGACAGGAAAGGTGACCTCGGGTGACAAGAGGACCCAGCCACGGCCAGCGGGACACTGGGAACCTCAGCCTTGCCGCCCTGACGGCAGCCTGTGGAGACCCTGGGGACCCCACGGACCAGCACAGGGCACCGGGAGATCACAGATCTGGGGTGGTCATGTCTGGGCTGTGCACTGTGGCACTGTGTTGCACAGCAATGGAAAATGAATGTGTCACCGTGTCAGGACACATTGCTCCTGCTGTTTCTCACACTCTGCTGTCTTCAGATGGCGGGAAGGCACTGTGTCCACATTCACCCAAAAAACCAAAAGGAAAGAGCTAAGGGGGAACTGCTCCATAGTTCAGAGGTTATTTGACTTTTACGCACAGCCTCATCTGAATTTTACATCATTAACATGATTGATTATTTGCAGTTGATTAGGAGCAAAGGTTCTGGAGCCCAACTGCCCAGACTCCACCCTGCTCCTCTGCCCGCTATGCCCTGAGCTCTCTGTGCCCCGATCTTCACCTATAAAGCAGGGAGCCGAGAACGTCTACTTCCTAGGGATCTGTGAGAATCAAAGGAGTTTACATAAAGTCCAGCTCGTGGTAAGCACTGCACAAGTGTTTATTGTTGTGCGTATCAATGGCGCTATCTCATCAGACAAAGGAAAGCCAAGCTAGCTGTGTTCTCGTCCCACGATAAAGGCCAACGCACTGCAGCCCAGGGTGCCTGAGGTTTCCTCTGCTGACCACAGGAAGCTCCGCGCTATCCTGGATCAAGGAGACCTGCTGCTGGCAAGCGGGGCCCCACCTCCAGCCGCCGTCCTGTGCTGGCTGGACGGAAGCCAGGCAAGAAGGGACAAGCTCGATGCACATCCAACAAGGCTTAGGGCTGCAGGAGAGTGACTGCTGCCTCTGTCCCCTTGAAAGGAGAGCCCCAGGCTCAGCAGGTTCCTGGTTTGAGATGAAGACAGACACATGGGGTCCCCCACCATGACCACAGTCACCTGGCCTGTGTCACCCAGTGTTGAGCCCAGATGGGCTGGCAGGGGCTTGATGGCAGCTAAACGGCTACAAGCATGCACTGCTCACTGCAAACAATTCTCCTGAAGCCCCGTGAGGAGGCAGTGGGACAGGAGCATCGGCAAGGCCTCCTGAGGGGCTCCCATGTGTGACAAGGATGGCAATGGTGTCACAGGGACTACGCCAGGGAGGGCTGCCAAGTGTCCCTCCTTCATAATACGGAGACAGACGCAGAAGTCACAGACCACAGCTCCAGGCCCAGGTGCCCCGTGTGCTGGGCCCCAGGCATTGAGGTGACTCTGTGAAGACATGGTTACAGGTGTATTCTACAGTTTGCTTTTTTGCCCTGTTGAGGTGCTTTTGGCTAAAGGCCTCTTTAGTCCTCCTCACTGGGCCCCTTCATTTCTCAATTCAAGTTTTAAAGAGCAGCTCCTGCTGCTGAGGGAAGAAATGAGGATCTGAGTGAATATCTAATTATCTCCTTTGTTGATTTATGCATTTCCTTTCTCCTTGTCTCCACTCCTCGGAAAAGCATGCCAAATGTCTCCGTTTTCTTTCCCTATTTCCAAAAGTCACACCTCCCCAAATATAAATCATTTCGACAGAGGAAATGGAAAAGGACAACGAAAGGCACTTCACCCTGTCTCCTGCACACACAATGGCCTATTGGTTTACTTCAGTGTCTACTTTAATTCACCTGGAAGATGCCCAGGTCCCCGTAAGGAGGCCCAGCCCTCATACCTATGGGCCTCTCAGTCATCACTCTGGAGCTGTGTGGATGGCCCACCTGGCACAGAGCTGTGCAGACCCCAAAGAAGTCCGGTGCCAGTCACCAGGGGCCATGTGTGGTCCTGGCCACTGGCTTGGGGTGATCTGTGAGCCAGAGTAGAAGGTTCTTTCCAAAGAGCCCAACTGTTACAGGGAATCTAGATCACTGCACACAGGCATGAGTGCCCACCGAGCGAGTCAGAACAAGAAATGCTTTCTGAAGACTGCTGTGAGCAGCCCTGTGAGCCAAGAAAACTCCCCTTGGTAACTGCCAGAAGCCTAGAGGACAGCTAGGACAGAGCACCAGTCTACACAGACGGCGGTGAGCAGCGGAAAGGCTCCCCTGCTGGACAAGCTGCCCGCCCTCCATATTCTGACCTAAGAAAACTGTTGTCTCTTTCTAATCAAACAATTGCAATCGCCTTCTCTTATAGAGCGGTCCAAGCTTATCAGCAGCCAGCTGCCCCACTCAGTGTCACCTGCAGAGTGGAAGGACTGTAAGGCAGGCCCTCTCTAGGAGGAATTCTCCTCCAAAGCCCTTGGGAGCAAATGCTACCCCAGGAAAGCTTGGTCGTGGCCAAATAGGAAACATAGCACACAAAAAGTGTGTTCTCCTTGTTACTTATTTACCACAATACAAATTGGGGAATTTTTCTATCTCAGTTTAGAAATAATAGATACCAAGGCAGAATAGCAAAGGTAATGTCCATAAACCAGTTAGAGAACTCTGGCCCTGAAAGTCAGAGATGAGAAGACAGCTGCTGAGAGGGCAACTGGGGAGGAGGACTCGTGTGGAGGGGCTGTACTGCCACCCCTGGCAAAGGGGAAGAGACATCCATTCCCTCTGCAAACCTGGAACCCAGAACTGGGACCATGCGGAGCTTGGCACAAGATGCCCACAGATGGGAGGTGGTCAGACCAAGGATCCTCCACACGCTGCCGACTGGAGCCGAAGGGGAGGTGGCCGGGTGGGAGCCCAGTCTGAGCTGGCCCTCTGCACACGGATGCCACCCAGGGACAAGGTGGGGGCCGCACCAGGTCTGCTGCGTGCTGGCTGGGCCTGCGTCTGGGGAGAGCAGGAAGCAACATCAGCCTCCCGGGGGTGGAAAGAGAGTCCCTGCAGAGTCAGCAGCACACAGAAGACCCTGGAGCAAGGGTCCCCCTGATCAAGGGGGTAGGGGCAGGCACAGGAAGTAGGGTGGAGGTGAATAAGGATGAGCAGGGCCTAAAAGAATCCACAGCATTCAGGAGATGAGCGCCATCGAGGCCCCGCCACGCCGGCAAGATACAGCCTCTCGTGGCAGCCACATAAAGCACAAACTATGGCTCCCTCCTCCTTCCGCCCGACACGGGAGCCCCAGGCATAGTCACCAAAAGAGGTGAACATGGAGAATGGATCAACCTTACCCTGCTGGCCTCCAGCAACGCGCTTACTGCAACGCCCTCCTGCATGGCATCTCCGATTCTTATCTTCCACATTTGTCCTCATCCATGTATGAAGAGCAAGATAAAAGCTCACCTCTCAGATCACATAGGAAGTCACACTGTCACACTGGCTAATTTTTATGCTGTCTTTAGAAAATCAAGGGCAGGCTGGGTACAGGGGTGACCACCTGTCATTCCAGTACTTGGAGGACGAGGCAGGAGGATCGTTGAGAATTTGGGCCACACTGGGCTACACAGTGAGTTCAAAGCCAGCCTGAACTACATAGCGAGACCCTGTCTCAAAATAAAACAAAACAAACCCCAGGGCACTGAACTGTCAGCAGGTGGCTCTTATGTATTTTTTACCCATTTTCACTTTAGGGTAACATTTTACTAAAGTTGAAGTTTTAACGATTCTTCTTTCAAGTGAAAGGGTTTGGAGTTAGGGGTTCTGCTTGGTGTTGCGATTTGTGGTATTCTTTCTGCAGCTTTCTATAATTGCTCCAGAAGGTGCTAACCCAGTGCCAAGGATCCCTATCCCTCATAAACAGTAATAGGCGGTCACAGGTTGGAAATTCCAATGTGAATTAAATGCTTTAGAAATGGTAATAATAGAGGCTGTGGATCTGGGGCTGGGAAAAGCCACCAGAGTTGAAGCTATTAAGGAGTACCCTGTCAGTGTGGAAGGGAGACAGAAAGGTCAGCAAAAGCCTGCCCCATCCCGCGCACAGACCCAGATGTCTACAGCTATAGGAGCCATACACAGATGATTCCATAACTGCTCACTGTCTTCACTTCCCTGCCCCTACCTGAAGGGAGGCCAAGCCAGAAGGGAGACTTCTGGTGGCTTCTCCCAAATGCTGGGGCTCCAGGTA
>RJWT010048081.1:0-11199 GCA_004365215.1 Cuniculus paca | reverse complement strand
AGAGGGGCTCTCTGGAACCGCTTATAGCACAAAACATCCTCTCCCTAACCTAGTGGAGTTTCTGGACTTGTGGTCTCAGGGTCAAGGTCATGAAAGAGGTACACATAGAACCTCCTCCGCTTCACCTTTCTCCAAACACATGTGAGATCATGTTTGCAACACTATCTACAGTGTTTTAAAATAGAAAATTGCACTCAAAACAACAAAAGCCCCCTCCTGAGCCCAAACCAAAAGTAAGATGAGGTCACAGCTACAGGGCTCTTGGCAAACCAGGAGTAAACTGAGGTTGACACCATCTGCCCAGGGAAAATGCAACCAAACCAGGTATACCAATCTCAAACCATATAACAACCCAAAGAGAGTGTGAGAGGGGTGTTTGCAGAGGCAGCTCCATAAAACATGAGCTCTCAAACACAAGGTATAGACAGCACAAGGGAATCTAGTTGCTGAACCCAGTGTGAAACTGACTAAACAAATGGAACTGGTAATGCCAGGAGACAGTGGAATAACACTCTCAGAGTGGTTGGGAACCTAGGACCCTATGTCCATCTAATTTATTAATCAAAAGCGAGGGAGTCAGGCATAGTGGTACATATCTCTAACACGAGTCCTCTCAAAGGCTGAGGCAGAAAATGCCTAAATTTGAGCTCAGCCTAGCCAAGCGTTATGGCTTGTGTGCAGGTGTCTGCCCAGAGCCTTGTGCGATCATAGATGGAACTTTTTCCAAGGTGAATCTAGAGTATGTGATTGATTCATGGTGCAATGCTAGGATTAAGGGTGCTGGATTTAAGGGCGAGTGATTACTAAAGCAGTCCACTGACTGGTTTGGCACCCACCCTAATCCCAGTAGCCTGGATACGATATAAGGGACAGAAAGAGGCTTGTCTGGCCCCTTGTTTGCTTTGCTACCTTCTGCCCACCATGAACCGTTTCTCCTCCACCATGCCTACCTGCCACATCACCCTGTCTTGGAACCAGTTGATTGTGGACTGAAACCTATACAAATTTTGAGCTAAATAAACTTTTCTACTTTAACTTTGGGTATCAGGTATTTTGTCTTAGCAGTGAGAAAAGTGACTAATACAGCAACTTACTGATTTAGTAAGACCTTGTCTCAAAATAAAAAAATAAAAAGGGACTGGAAATATAGCTTAGTAAAAAGATCTGGGTTCAATCCTCAGTACCAAAAGAAAAAAAAAAGTAAAGATGAATTTAAGAAACTTTCAGACATTCTGTAGACAAGAGAAACTACTTATAGAAACCTTTGCAGAAAGAAATGCTAAAGGATACATCTCGAGAAGAAAAGAGCAAACCCAAAGAGTGGGTGACAAAATCAATAAATGTGGGTTAACCTAACCAAGTAATACTCTAGTTGAAATATGGTTTGTGTCCTATGAAACTCATTTAAAACTCGATGGCTGTGGTGATGGTGTCAGGAGGCAAGACTTGAAGAAATGAGTAGAGAGTGGGCTTGTTTTCACTACATCAGAGAGTTATAATGTGAGACTGCCTTTCATGCTGCATCTCCTCCACACTCACCTGCTTGCCCAGTAACTTTTCTACCATCTTCTGACACTGCATGAGGTCCTTGACAGGTGTGACCAACAGATCTTGCACAGCATCCAGAACTGTAAGCCAAATAAATATCCTTTCTTTATAAAGTATCTAGTTATTACATTCTGTTATAGCAACAGGAAACCAACTTAGACAACTGCAAACTTAAACTTTTTTTTTTTTTTTTTTTTTTTTGTGGCACTGGGGATTGAACTCATGACCTTGCGCTTGCGGGGCAGGCGCTTAGACTGCTGAGCTAGATCCCCAGCCCTCAAACTTAAACTTTTATGTGTGTTTAAAAACATGTCTGTCTGCATCAATTTGAACCTAAAATTCTAGATAGGCATATAGAATTACATTTCAAAAAGATGTTAAGGAACATTAAAACTTTTCAGATATGTACAAGGAGTGGTCAAAATATACCATGAATTTTTAAATTTAAAAATATTTATTAAAACAAAAGAAACATTGCCATTAATCACCTAAAAATATTCTCTTTCCTGTCAAGCACACTTAACCTGTTGTTCTTGTCACTTTCTGAAGCAGTTCTGGAAGTCCTCTTTCATGTATTTATGAAGTATGATAAAAAATACAGTGAATAAGGCTGCCCAATGCCATCCAACAGAAAGGCGATGTTGTAAAAACAATACTATGTTTCTTTATCACCCTTATTTAGCAGATAGGGCACTGTGCAAGATATGGTTATTCCCCAAAGTTAAAATGACCATGAGAAGTAAACATCTGGATCAATTCAGGACACTGAGGCAGCCATGACAGCACAACAAAAGATAGTCTAGAACTGCTTCGGAAAGCAACTAGATGATGAGATAAGTGTGTTGGAAGTTGTAGTATTTTGAGGGGAATTAATAACAATGTGTGTTTTACTGTAATATTTTTTAATTGAAGCATTCGTTGTGTTTTTCCTTTACACTTTATATGTTTGCTTTCCTGTGTAGAAATCCATAACTTCCATGGGATTCTCAAAGGGGCCCCTGACTTCAAAAGAAAGTCAAGAGCCATTGTCCTAGTAGCTCTCAGATCAGGTATAAAACAGGAAAGGCCTGGATTTCTTGGAGACACCCAGCTTCTAGAAGATACACACACACACAAACACACTCACACACACACACACACAGAGGCACATGTGCACATACACACACACTCACACATACACTTGCCTCCCATGTTCTGGGCTCAGGACCATGCGACTGTGGCCTGGAGGCCATAGGCCAAGCTAAGCAGACAGAGCAAACCTTGCCAAGGCCACGCTGACATCCTGCACCTTTGACAAAGAAGAATAATGATCCTTTCCATCTATGTGACCACATCCTGAGCCTTAAAAGCAGCTAAAATGAAAAAAGAAAAATAACCCAACACAATGATTTCATCTAATGCTTTTCAAACATGTGATATGGTGTTCTTTTTGGCTGATATCATAGACATTTTTGTCTGAAACATGTCTCAGCTTTTGTATCCTAGAGGCCAAACTGCGCCTCTCAGTAAAGGTAAAACTAGAGAAGGTAGATGGAGACTGAGAGGCCCCTTTGCAGAGTGCTCCACCTGCTTCAGGGATACGTTCACTACTGTGCATTAAATGGAAAACTGTGCTAACTCCCAGTGTCGCAACAGTGTCACCTTGGTGTTAAATTCTTCCAGCAGAAAAACAACTATTAAATAAGGTAAAACTATGCTAAGTGCCAGCTTAGTTTATTTTGCAGTTAGCTGATTGACTTTGTTTTGAATGGGACTGCCTTCATTATTGCAGATCATCACTTGGCCACATTCCTCACCTACTGCCTTCCACAGAGAAGCCACGGAAGTCCTTTCACGTGGGCAGGGCCACCAGCCTCACTTTTCCCAGAGGACATCACAAGGATGGCATCGCTGCAGCCTGCCATGTCCCTTGTGGCTGGGTCAGCATAGAATCTGCAGATCAGCCAATGAACAGAAAGCCTCAAGGTTGCTGCCTTTGATGCTTAGCTCACCAGTCACAATTCCACCTCCTACAGACCCCAGGTGACATCTTTGCTGCTCAGATTTGGAGAGGCTTCTTTCATCTCCTTTTCGAGTCTGGATGATGCATGCATATTCACGTGGCATGTCTTCTGCACATGGAGAAAGTGGTCCCCCACCAAGTTGCCTCTACTTCTAAGGGGTCACACAGTGAAGCTGGCCCACCACTTGGGCTATTTTAGGGTTGTCCCCCTTCAAAGAAACCAAGAGAGACTGTCCTCAGTCTGAACACCAGACTCAAGGTCTGGAAATAAATGTTTACCAATAAACAGGTATTATGGTTTGAGTCTGGATGTCCTCCCAAAGCCTCATGCAGGCAGGGAAGTGAGCTTCTAGAGTTTGTGACTGACTCATGGTCCAATGCTAGGATTATGGGTGTGAGTGCCATCCCAAAGTGGGTGTGGCCTACATACCATATAAGAGATGGAAAGAGTCTTCTCTTCATGCTCCTCCCCTTTGTTCTTGTTACTTGTGCTGTTTTCCACCACCATGAACTATTGCCCTTTGCCATTTGCCACTCTGCCTTAGAGCTAGCTGATTATGGACTGAAACCGCCACAAACTGTGAGCTAAATAAACCTTTTCTTCCTTCATTTTAGGTGTCAACTATTTTGTTATTTCTCTCAACAATGAGAGAAAAGTAACCAACACAACAGGATACTTTCATAACTGAGGAGCACAGATTTCTTTTTTTTTTTTTTTTGAGGCACCGGGGATTGAACTCCTGACCTTGTGCTTGTCAGGCAGGCGCTTAGGCCACTGAGCCAAATCCCCAGCCCAGGAGCACAGATTTATACGGGATGAAGCAAGGTCTTAAGACTCCAAGTTCTAGAATATTCAAATTATAAGGAGCCAAATCTGCTCAATAGCTTTTAAAGTTTAAGTTCTTTTCTGGGTGTTTTAGAACTGATGTGGAGGTTCAGTATATCATTCAAGATTTTTAAAATTAAAATATAAGACACCTAGAATAAAAATTATACCTAAGAAAGAGTTTAATATTTAAAGTGTTTAGTCTGATTAGTTATTGTGCTCTGAAAACTTGCTTTGTGTGAGAATAGGGAATTGAAGACATTTGCTTTTGGGAAGAAAACAGAATAGAAATAAAATATAGTGGACATTCCTTTAATCTCAGCAAAGAGCCCTACCCAAGCCTCTTGCTAGAAAGAGCAAAGATACTCAACATTAATCTAATTTCCCATTGCTGAACATGCTACCCAACATCCACAACTTAAAGAAGGGAAGATTTATTCAGTCTGTGTTTTAAGGAGATCTGGTCCATGGCTAGCTGGTTTCAAGGCAGAGCTCATGGAAGAAGGGCATGGCACAGAAAAGATATTATGTTTTGGGAGCTGGGAAGTAAAGTAGGAGAATAGTGCCAGAGGGAAAGAGCTAGTGATTTTATTCTGTAAGAAAGTCAGCTCTCCATGATCCACCCAAACACACCCAGAACTGTGGTTTATTAATTCCCTGAGAATTTCTTAAATCAATTAGGCTGACACAATCAAAATTAACTGTCACATGTAGGAAACAAGCTTCATCCAGATGCCCATCTGTTTGGGGGACATGGAGGAGAACCGCATGTCCATTAGCCTCACACAGTCTGCCTAGGCTCTGCAGGATGACATGGGAAACAGTAGATAGTTTCCAATGTCCAAGAGGAACAGCTGGCAGTGGCCTCTGTAAATCTCATGGCACCAGGGGCTGGATACCAATGACACTCGGCACAGGGTACCTGTCCTGAGCACTTGTGCTGTTTGTGTTGTGTAGGTCATGGTCACAGTCCTAAGATGTAGAAGCCAACTCACTCCAACTTGAGTAGTGACCAGTTACCTAAAACCTCTGTGCTGGAGCTTGCTTAGCTACAAAACGGAGATCATTCTGGCCACAAATATAAGTGTTGTCGTAAGGATTTATTCATCAGATTAGGGATTCTCAAATGTGGTCCCTTAGTCAGGGATGTCAGTGATATCAAGAGCTATGTAAAAATGCAAGTAACCCCAGGCCCTGCCCCAAAGTCACTGACACTTGAGTTGAACTGGACAGTGTGTGTTCCAGTCATCTCTCCAAGTCACTGACACAGCTAACCTTCAGACCACTTGTCAATGAAACACTGTTTTGACCTGTGTGAATACAAGCTTCAGGACATTGGAAAAAAGTAGTCTCTGTTTTGGCACTTCTTGTAATATTATTCTTTTTTTAGTTTTAAAGAGAATAAAACAAAACAAAACAGAACAGAGTTAAACACAGCAAAGCATATCAGAACAAAACACTGCAAGCAACAGAGGTCTTCAAAACATAATGATAGGAAATCAACAATGGCTACCCTAGTGTCTCCTGTTTTCTTCAAAATGGTTGTTCATTCATTCACACATAATAAACTCTAACAAAACAAAATAATATAAAATCAGATAAAACAAAAGCGTGAAAGCATTACAGGCCTTCAAATCAGACAATAAGAAATCAACAATGTCTACCTTAATGTCCTTTATTTTCCTCAAAAAGGCTGTTCATATCTTCTCACATATTGCAGTCAAATAGTAGAAAACAGACTTAAACCAATCAAATCAAAGAATAAAAGCATTATTGGACTTCAGAACCCGAAGAGAAGAAATCAGCTATGGTTACCATAACATCTCATTTTCTTCAATGTAGCTGTTCATATCTTGAACAAATCAAATCTGCTCTTGTAAACTCTTTAGGAGTAGTTCTAAGCATGTATAAGTGTATACTTGTACATCTATCCTCTCTGTGCTTTTTCCCCATATTTATTGGGGAT
The DNA here is from genome assembly GCA_004365215.1 of Cuniculus paca. Lineage (NCBI taxonomy): Eukaryota > Metazoa > Chordata > Mammalia > Rodentia > Cuniculidae > Cuniculus > Cuniculus paca. Next base: position 4,857 of record RJWT010048081.1, on the reverse strand, counting down.
TTTGTATCTTATTGAGTCTTTCAGTTTCTTACACTAGGGAGACGATGCAGTGTTTGCACATGTGAGTTTCATTTATTTCACTTATGAGTATGGTCTCAAGTCACACCCATTTACCTATAAAAGCCTTAATGTGATCCTTTGTAGATGAGTAATACTCCATTGTATAAAAGTACCACATCTTTTTTATCCATTCCTCAATTGATGGGCATTTGGGTTGTTTCCAAGATTTGGCTATTACAAATTGTGCTGCTATAAACATGGGTGCACATATACCACTGTGCTATGATGATTTCATTTCTTCTGGGAATATGCCCAGAAGCAGAATAGCTGGGTCAAATAGGTCTTCCAATCCTAGCTTTTTGAGGAACCTCCAGACTGATTTCCACAGTGACTGCACCAGTCTACACTCCCACCAACAGTGGAGAAATGTTCCTTTTTCCCCACAGCATCTCCAGCATTTATTGTTGGTGGTTTTCTCGATCCTGGCCATTCTTTCTGGAGTAAGATGGAATCTCAGGGTTCTTTTAATTTGCATTTCTCTAATGACCAATGATGCTGAACATTTTTTCATGTATTTATTTGCCATTTGTATTTCTTCAGCTGAGAAGTGTGTTTTCATCTCAGATGCCCATTTTTGGATTGGGTCTTTGAATTTCAAGGGCCTGATTTTTTTTTTAATTCTTTATATGTTCTAGATAGAAAACCTTTGTCTGAAGGACAGTTGACTGAGATTTTTTCCCAATTTGTGGGTTTTCTTTTCACTCTGTTGGAGATTTCTTTTGACATGCAAAAACTTTTTAACAAGACAAGATCCCAGTTGTTGATTCTGGGAAGTGTTTCCCATGCAGTTTGACTTTTATTCATGAATTGTCCACCTACCCCTATGTCTTCAAGATTTCTACCTACTTTGTTTTCCAGCAGATTTACTGTTTCTGTTTTAATATTTAGATCTTTGATCTATTTTGACTTTAGTTTAGTGCATGGTGATAGGGTTGGGTCTAGTTTTAATTTTTGGCATATGGAAAATCAGTTTTTCCAGCACCACTTATTAAAGAGGCTATCTTTCTTCCAGTGAACATGTTTGGTCCCTTTTCAAAGATAAGGTGGCTGAGTGTGTCTGTACTTGGGGTTTTATCTTCTAATCTATTCCATTGATCCTCAGGTCTGTTTTGATTCAAGTACCATGCTGATTTGATTACAGTAGCTTTGTAGTATAATTTCAAGTCTGGGATTGTGATGCCTCCTGTCCTACCCTTGCTGCCCAGAAGTGCCTTTGCTATTCTAGGTCTCTTCTGGTTCCAGATGAATTTTAAGAATGATTTCTCTAGATCTGTGAGGTATGCTAATGGTACTTGGATGGGAATTGCATTAAATCTGCATAATAACTTTGGGAGAATGGCCATTTTCACAATGATTGTTCTTCGTATCCATGAGCATGGAATGTCTTTCCATTTTCTGAGATCCTCTTTGATTTCTTTTCTCAGAGCATTGTAATTTTCATTGAATAGATCTTTTGCTTCCTTTGTTAGGTCAATTCCTAAGTATTTCATTTTTTTGGATGTTATTGTGAAGGGTGTGGTTTCTCTTATTTCTCTTTCAATGAGTTTGCTGTTTGTGTACAGAAATGCTATTGATTTCTGAGTATTGACTTTGTATCCAGCTACATTACTGAATTTGGCTATGATATCCAGAAGTCTTTCTATGGAGTTTTGTGGGTCTTCTATGTAGGGTATCATGTCATCTGCAAATAGTGATAATTTAACTTCTTCCTTTCTGATCCTTATTCCTTTTATTTCTGTCTCTTGTCTAATTGCTCTGGCTAATGTTTCCAGCACTATATTGAATAAGAGCAGTGATAGTGGACATCCTTGTCTTGTTCCCGATTTTAGAGTGAAAGCTTTCAGTTTTTGACCATTTAATGTGATACTGGCTGTTGGTTTGTTATAGATGGCTTTTATCAGATTGAGGTGAAGACCATCTATTCCAATTTTCTATAGGGTTCTTATCATGAAAGAGTGTTGGACTTTATCAAAAGCTTTTTCTGCATCTATTGAAATGACAACATGGATCTTATCTTTCATTCTATTGATATGGTGTACAACATTTATTGATTTGAGTATGTTGACCCATCCTTGCATTCCTGGGATGAATTCCACTTGGTTGTGGTATATAATCTTCTTGATGACTTGATGCATTCTGTTTGCCAGCATTTTATTGAGGATTTTTGCATCAATGTTCATTAGGGAGATTGGCCCATAGTTCTCTTTTTTGGTTGGGTCTTTCTCTGGTTTTGGTATTAGGGTAATACTTGCTTCCAGGAATGATTTAGGGAGACTTCCTTCCCTTTCAATTTCATTGAAGATTTTGAGGAGTGTTGGCATTAAGTCTTCCTTGAATTTCTTGTAGAATTCAGCTGTGAATCCATCAGGACCTGGACTTTTCTTGGTTGGTAAGGTTCTAATTACATTTTCAATTTCATTAACTGAAATTGGGTTATTCAGTAGTTTTACAACTTCTTGATCCAGTTTTGGTAATTGATATGTTTCTACAAATCTGTCCATTTCTTCAGTGTTATCAAATCTATGAGTGTAAAGATTTTCAAAGTAGGTATTGATGATCCTCTGTATTTGCACAGGGTCTGTACAGATTTCACCCTTTTTATTCCTTATTGCATGGGTTTGAGTTTTTTCTTTCCTTTTTTTTAATAAGGTTGGCTAGGGACTTATCAATTTTATTTATTCTTTCAAAGAACCAACTCTGATTCACTGATTCTTTGTATTGTTTTCTTAGTCTCAATTGCATTAATTTCTGCTCTGATCTTTATAATTCCCTCCCTTCTTTTGGCTTTGGGTTGGAATTGCTCCTTTTTTTCTAGATGTTTGAGGTGTAACATCAGATTGTTTATTTGTGTTCATTCCATTTTCCTGATGTGGGCATTCATCACAGTGAATTTCCCTCTAAGGACTGCTTTCATTGCATCCCACAGATTCTGGTAAGTTGTATTTGTATTTTCATTTGCTTGTAGATATTGTGTAATTTCTTCTTTAATTTCTTCTGTGACCCACTGATTGTTCAGGAGTGTATTATTTAATTTCCATGTATTTACAGAGTTTTTGCAGTTACTTTTGTCATTAATTTCCAGTTTGATGGCACTGTGATCAGATAGTACGCATGGGACAATTTCGATTCCTTTGCATTTACTTAAGCATGTTCTATGGGCTAGTATATGGTCTATTCTAGAGAATGTACTATGTGAAGCTGAAAAGAATGTATACTCTGATGTTGTTGGGTGGCAAACTCTGCACACATCTACCATGTCCATTTGTTCACAGGTTTGCTTTGCTGATTTTCTGTCTAGTTGATTTGTCTCTGTGTCAAGGATGTGTTAAGGTCTGCGGTTATAACTGAGTTACCGCTTATTTGATTTTTCATTTCTATTAATATTTGTTTTATACAGTTGAGTTCTCCTATATTTGGTGCATATATATTTAAGATTGCTATTTCTTCCTCTTGGAGTTTTCCCCTAACCAGTATATAGTGACCTTCTTTACCTCTTTTGACCATTCTCAGTTTGAAGTTCACATCGTCTGTGAACAGAATAGCTACCCCTGCTTTTTTGGGGGTTCTTGTTGCATGGAGTATTGTTTTCCACCTTTTGACTTTCAGTTTATGAATTTCTTTTTGGGTTAGAAGGTTTCTTGTAGACAGCATATGGTTGGATTTTTTGTCTTAATCCATTCTGTCAGTCTGTTTCTTTTGATTGGTGAATTGAGGTCTTTTACGGTAATGGCTATAACTGATATATACTGGCTTGTTTCAGTCATGTTATCTTTCTGCGATGGTTTCTTTACCTTTTCCCTCTACTTAATTGTTTGCCCTGCTTGGTGTTCTTCTTTTGTTGATGTTTTTGACATTGTAGCTATTTTCATGTCTATCTAGAGTATCTTTCAGTATTCTTTGCAGTGTTGGTTTGGTGGTCATGAAGTTCTTCAGCTGCTGTTTGTCATGCAAGTATCTTATTCCTCCATCAATTTTCAAGGATAGTTTTGCAGGGTACATCAGTCTGGGTTAGAAGTTGTTTTCATTTGGGACTTTAAATACTTCACTCCAAGCTCTTCTTGACTTCATTGTTTGTGTTGAGAAGTCTGCTGTGGTTCTGATAGGCTTTCCTTTATATATTTGCTTCTTTTCTTTCACAGCTTTTAATATTCTGTTCTTATGTTGAATTTCTGGAATGCTGATAATTATATGTCTGGGTGTTGATTTATTTTGGTTATGGCTAGTTGGAGTTCTATATGCTTCACTTATCTATATGTCAGCTGCCTTTCCCATGTTTGGGGAATTTTGAGTTATTACTTCTTTAAATAGTGTTTTTATATCATTTGTGTTTTCTCCTTCTTTTTCCTTTACACCTATCAGTCTTATATTGTTTTTCTTTGTGTCATCTTGCAACTGCTGAATTGCTATTTCCTGATTCCTTGCTATTTTTAAAAGATGTTTCCTTTCTTCCTCACTAGCTGCAATCATGTCTTAGAGGTCTGAAAGTCTATTTTCACACTCACTGAGGTGGCTTTTCCAGCTTTTGATGGCATTCTTGATTTCCTGGATATCTCTTTGAATCTGTTTCATGCATTCTAATTCTTTTTTGTATTGTTCATTCAAGGTTTCCATCCTTTTGCAGTACTCCTCTATTTTTCCAACTATATCTTCTTTAGAAGTGCTTACCATTTCTTTCATTACACTTATCATTCCTTGTTTTACCTGGGAGACTATTTCTAATCTCAGTTCCTTTACAGCTTCATGGAGTTGTTTCTTTACTTCAGTTGCTGTCATTTCAGAAGTTTCACTTGTGTGGCT
>RJWT010048080.1:0-11203 GCA_004365215.1 Cuniculus paca | reverse complement strand
AGCTGAAATGGAAGGAAAGTGGGGGAGGATCTAATGGGACAATTTTGATGACAGCTTCATTTGTGATATAAATTTGTGTGTCTTCCACAGTGAAAGGACAGAGGATCCATTTTGTTGTTTCTAACATCATTATTATCAATTAAAATTCAGTCAAAAAGTTGCATCTCTGGCCCTGACCTCTGTTAAGCCCCAGACCCATGTATCAAGCTGCCTGCCTGTAATCCCTTCCCTTGGATCACATCTCACAAGCAGAACAAATTCAATTTGTCTGAAACCCTATTTATTGTCTTTCCCCCCAAATCTGATCCTCCTTCACTTACCATTCCAATTCAAAGCACCCAAAACAAGAACCTATGCCATCCACTCTTGACGCTGCCTTCCTTTGCAGTGAGGCTCTCTAAAATTACTCCCACTTGACCTCCTCCTATGACTCCTTTCTGCCATTCACTCTCAGTTCAGTCCCCATCATCTCTCCTCTTAAACTCAGCACCAGCTCCTTAACATGCCTCCTCATCCTCAGCTTGTCTCCCTCCAATACACTGTGCCCCAGCACTAGAGTGCATCTTATAAAATGCAAATTTGATCAAGTCACAACAGAGTAGAACCCTGGAATGAATGCCCGCCATTCTCAATGGGATATAAATCAAGTTTCTTAGCAAGACAAAAGCCTTCCTTCCAAGGGCTGGCCCGGAACAACTTCACCTTCCACCTCGAGCCACCTCCCACCGCACTCGCCAGTTAAGTGAGCCTGAACAACTTGCAGCCAACATGCAAAGCTACTTTGTATTTTTAAAAAACCTTCTCTCATACACTTCACTCTGCCTGGAATGTGCCCTCCTCTGCAACGGGCCACAACTGACTCAAAAGTCCACTGCTTCAGGAACTCCTACCTGACTTTTTGCCATCCCTCACAGCTCCTCTCCTGCTTCACAAGATCAAGTGCACCCCAGTGTCTCTGCAAAGCAACCCAGTCACACCTCTGTGGCACCAGCATACCCCCAGGTCTGCTTACTAATCTGTCTTACTCATCAGGCGGCAAACTGGCCAAGGAAGTTATCTGCTCCACCCACCGTGCCTGGTATGCAATAAATGCTCATTGAACTAAACTGCATTTCATTCACTAAGTGCAACTTTTACTTTATGCTATTTGTAACACTTTTTCTTAGTTTTCAATGTGGGCACAAGTAATAAATTTATAGTAAGTAATGTTATGAAAGCTTGATCTTATAGGAAAGGAGAAAGGAGACTTCGCAGAGGTCTTCCTAGGTTAGCAGTACACCATGCCAAGTACACACTTTCACCATGTTATTTAATATTTAATGTAACCATTAAGTTAAGTAGTGGCAGTATCCTTCCAAGAAGGAAACCACAGCTTAAAGAAGACAGAAAACTTTCTCAAGGTTACATGGCTGGGAATTGAATGGGTCAATATCGAAGGACAGGTTTTACGTGAACTCACAGAGCTTCTTACTAAAGGCAGGAATACAGAAATTCAACAGAATGAAAAGGAAAAACAAAGAATTAGAAGAGAAATGTTTCCAACTTCTTTTCAGTCCTTTTCTCTTTTCTCTACAGTCCACAACAAAGTAGATTAACTCTGGGTAATGGGGTCATTCAAGACCACAGCTATTACCTAGAACACAGTGTTAACGAAAGTTAAGGTTAGTGGGTCAAAAATATTTAAGCGTTAATTAGTTTCATTCCACCAGATATCCACCCACTAAACCCTCGCAAACCATCTGATAAACATGCGGCCAGAAAAAATGTTACAATGCCAAGTACTAACTGATCTTCCTAATGGACCTTTAACATTTTGGTAAATGAAAAATATTGCCAAAGAGGCCTGAGGCTCAGATCTGCAAATGAAACACAAAATGGAAAGTCTAAGTAGAAAAGTGAGGGTGCTTAAGTGTTAAGAGTTATTTGTTGTGCTTATCCCAGAGAATGAGGGTGCTTCTACCCCATGAAATGAGGAAGGACTGGCTGCCTCTCACACCCTAGGCTTGCGGACACTGGGTCAAAGTGTGGACACTGAGGATAGGGGGTGAGTCAGGACTTCAAGTTTAGGAACTGGGACAAAAACAAGTACAATACCTTCCATTTCTGGAAGTCCTGTCTTGGTAGTGCAAAGCCACAATAAAACATGTCTGGCTTACTTGGTGGAGGTAACCCAGTCCCCCATAAAGACTGCTTCAGTTGCTAAATAATGTTAGGGGTCCTTCACTCAGAGAACAAGAGAACTACAATTCAGGGACACCAGGCAGAGAGCCCAACAACAGTAGCCTTGAAAAACACAAGGGAAGAAAAAATGTAGCAGCAACTCAGCAGGCATGTGACTGAGAATCTTGGCAGACTGCCTTGCAGGGCAGAGTCTGTGGACAGAGAATTCACGTCTTTTTCTCTGTTGCCAGAGGCCAAGAAGGCACAGACAGAAAAATACCAACTCTTATCCTTCATCAAGCTAATACTCAGTGAGACCTTCCTAAGAATACTGAATGAATAACCACAACTCCCTTCTGTCTTACAAGTGCATATGACAGGTCAGCATTACTCTAACTGGGCTTCTAGGACTTTTACAACTTTAAACAGTTCTGTTATATATTAATTGGGGGTCAAATATGTAACCAATGCAAGGTTTCTTACACGACAGTCAGATTGCTGAATAAAACTCTGATGCCTAAACCAAGGAGAGTTCAGCTCAACAAGTCAGCCAACATTAACAGGACACAAATTGAGACTCTGGGCTAAAAACTGCCAACAGGAAGATGAGTAAGATGTGTTTGTGGAAGCCACAATACACCCGGGGAGAAAAAAATCAATGGGAACATCAACATAATACACCAACCACTGGCAAGGTGTGTGGACAGTAGTCTATAAAGATCGTCATGTAGTGTTAAATGACTAAAAGAAAGGCATGTAAATATGGATCCCTGTAAGAACCAAAGGGAAGAGTTAGAAAGAAATCCTATGGTGCTCACCTGTAATTCCAGCTACTCAGGCTGAGGCAGGAGGATTGCAAGTTCAAAGCCAGCCTGGGCAACTTAGTTAGACCTTGACTCAAAATAGGAAATAAAAAGGCTGTGAATGTAGCTCAGTAGTACAGTATCCCCTGAGTTAAGTCCCCAGTATCAGCAAAAAAAAAGCAGCCCTGGAAATAATTTAGTCTAGATTTCAAATGAGGACACAAGTTAGAAAAACAATACAGCTTTCCCAGAGTTGTGCAGTCAACTAGCAGGAAAGCCTGGGCTGGAACTCAGGTTACCAATACTTTCTCGCAGAGCAGAACTCCTGTTGCAATCACAGGAAATGGGACAGGTTCTAGGCTTCTAAAACTGACAATATGACCTTCAAGAAAACACAGATTCTAGAGACATGCAAACTAAGGCATGTGAAAGAAGACGGGTGGAGAGGAGGGCTGCAAGTCCTGGAGTGGGCAACCTGGAGGGTGGAATGAATGCCATCTGCCTGTGGTTTGCCAGTAAAACCAGCAAAATGAAAGGCACAGGACAAGCATTCTCCTTCAAAGCAACTACACAATAAGAACCGCATCAACGGTGCTGCTAGTCCAAACATCTCCTACGGCAAAGAACTAGTTAATCTCCTGTGCTAAAGCTGCGGCAATATCTCCTCCCTGTGCACAGGATTCCTCAGAGACGGCTACGGCTAAGACGCACTGCAGCACAAGTGCATCCACTTCAGACAGTCAGGATGCCTCCTTCCTCGCAAGGCTTCACCAGGGCATCATGAAGTTCAAAGCAGCACTCATGTAAACTAAAGTAAAGCTCGAGCCAAGATTCTCTGCAAATTAAAATGCAAGGCAGTTGTGACTAAGAGGTAATGCTAAATTTAATTCACTCAGCATTTACCAAGTGTATCATGCACTATTTTAAGACCCAGTGTTTTGAGGAGAGGCAGGGGACAAAAGACACCCAGACAAAACACAAAACTATTAAGACAAAGCCCCTATCCAGTAAAGAAAGCAAAAGATTCTCAAATGGTCTCACAAGGATCAGACAGCAGTGCTACTCAAAATGTGGCCCACGGACCAGGGCTGACCTATGAGAAGATGGCTAAACACAGAAAATGACTGAAAACATATGGAAACTTTTACAACAATTTAGCAGTAATTTTAGGTCTGCTGAACCTAATAATTTCAAACTGAGGCTTCTAATGAGTATAGCTTTTTATACTTCATTTTGTATTTCGTTTCTTGTTATATTTTACAAAGTTATCAATGCAACAAGTCTGAGGAGCAAAGCAGTAAAGTGACAAAACACAAGTGCTGTTTGCTAGGCTACAGGACACATACAGTGCAGATGAAGACAGATGACCTGGAGAGTCCAGTGAGGCTCCAGAGAAGACCACACCTCTGAATCACAGAGGAGGGCAATGCGCAGTGGGAAGGAAACGCACCCTGGGCTGAGCAGAGCACTGGCTGGGGCCTGGAGGATGGCACATTTATACACAAGAATAAACCGGAAAAGGCCAGAAAGTTAACTCAAAAGGGATTCAAAGAGACCGCCATGACTTTATACTGTAGCTTTTGAGCTTTACCCAAAACACAGCAGTGAACTACCGAAGATTTTTGTAAGCAGGAAAAGGGTGTATTTCTGGATTCACTAACGTAACTGCAGCAGTGGAGACGCAAGTCTGGAGTAGGAGGGACCCAGGGAGGGACACCAACCAGTTATGAAGACACCAGAACCATGCAGGAATGAAAAGAACCTGTTTTGTGCAAAGAAAAACAGGCAAGGGAGAATGGCTTGCAGAAATGTTTTGTATGTTACACATTCCTGTCTTCTTCCTCACTGTTCAATATGGATCAGAATGCATCTTAGGTAACTGTTCACTTAATCCAGTAACTGACCTGAGCTCAGGAAGGGGAGAGGAGTAAGTGCAAGGAGGGTGGAAAAGTAAAGCATGTTACCGAAGCATAGGACCTACACCTGCAGGTGAAAGGTGCGGAAATCTCAAAATTTAACAATAAAAACCATCCAATTAACAATGGGTACAGGGTTTAAATAAGATATTTCTCCAAGGAAAACACAGGAATGGGCAACAAACACATGAGATGCTCACTGTTATCAGTCATTAGTTCTAGTCAAAGTTCAGTAATATAAGTATTATAAGGGTGTTGCAAAGAGAATGAGAAGTATAAAAATGTTAAAATGTCTACAATGATCTTGGGATATAATGAGAAAATTCTACAATGATCTTGGGCTTTGACAATCTTAAATAAGTTCACATATAACCACGGGGAAGAATGGAAAAGGGTTGTAGCCCACACACTGTGCGCAGTGTGCACAGCACACTTATTTTGGATACTGTGTGAGATGCAAACAGAAATAAGAATTGCCTTTTCTGTGCCACTACCCTCCTGAGTCCCCCTGCAAGGTGGTCCTGGGCTTAAGCAGCCCCCAGGTACTTACTACAGTAGGTGTCAAATCAAGACTCATCTTCAAGCCAGAGGAATTCTATGGGTTCAGCAATCTCTAACAGGCAGTGGCTCATGTGTGGGGCAATAGGAAGAGATAAGTCCTTGTCTGAAAGAAATGAATTCTTTCTTAAAGTGTCCCCATGGAAAACACAAGTCCCACAAGCAAAAACTGTTGAATCAACTAACTCCTCCAGAACCACCTGGTCTCTGACCCAGTGTAATACTCTCCAGAGATCCAGAGAGCTGCGTCTCCATAGAACAGAAATCACAGGCAGGCTGAGTCCTCGAAACCTGGATTCTTGACAGAAAACTCCAAGAAAAGTGAATGAAAGGCATGCATATACCATTTTTCATGAACATTCTGAAAAATGGAAGACTGAGGAGGAATCAAAAAATACAATTACTATTCTATCATGGATATTCTGTACCCCAAATTTCTACAACGAACACACACAGGGAATAATACTGTCATAACATCATTGTGAGGCAGGTCAAATGTACAAGTTGATTATATTTTATAAGGATCACATGATCAGTGCCCCCTACATTTTACAGCACATAATTTTACCGAAGTATACAATGGTCTTTGCTTGACAACTTGTACTGTATTTTAGTTGTGCACTGGGACATACAATCCCTATTATACCTTTCTCTACAGCTGTATCTACACAAGTGAAATTTGACAATCTGTGAATTGTTTGACAATGATACAAAATTAACTATTAAAAAGTTTAATTTACCTAAAGATGAGTAAGATTTAACCTAACTCAACTGCCACTTCATTTCATCTTATAAAAACATAACATTTGCTACATTTTTGTAAAACAACACTGGATATAAGATAATATTAGCATATAAAAGAATGGAACAAAATTATCTCCAAAGAACATTAATTGCCCTTTTTTAATTTAGAAAATGAACTAACTCTCAATTCATGCCTAGCATCTGCAAAACACTATTAGGAATCACATAAAACAAAAAGATCTAATTATCCACAAAATCTGGAAAAGATAGACAACAGAATCACTTAATACGAACAGTGCATGGAGGTAAGCAAGGAGAAGCGCTCTATACAAAGTCTCCAAGATCCTCAGCAAGCCTCGTACAATGCACTGGCGCACAGTGATGAATAAGCTTCATTGATAATAGAGGCTACGTCACGGCTGGCTGAACATTCAGTTCACAAACAGAAGGCTTCTGTATTTGCTCGAATCAACCATAGGAAAGTTTTAGCAAAAAGACTGTTATATTCAAATGGAAATCAGTACTTTCCAGCAAGAATGGACAATTAGCAATTCCTTAAACTGGCACTAAAAGGAAGAGCAGGGAAATACACCAAAAAAGATCTCAAACATACAATATTCAAATGTGAAATAAATAAGAAAGGCTATTATAGCTAGCTAGCAATTTGAAAATTTTACATGCCAGACATAATCTGAATACTGTGGATCTCCCAGTTATCAACTTACCTTGCAAGGTTTTACCCAAATAATCCACTTTTCTAAATTTCTTATTACATACAAGTTTAAATTGTAATCTAAGATTCCAGCATAGGTTAATTTAGATGGTGTTTCTCAAACATTTAGCAAAAAGTCAAAGTCTGGTTACATATCTTTTTACCACCATTTTTAATTGTTTATTCACCAGATCTTTATTAACGGATTCTAGCACATTCCTCTTCAGTGCTTTCTGGGCACCACGCGAGCCCCCATCTCAAAGCACATATACATAATTATGATCCATCTGACCTATGGATCTGGCTTCATGACTCTGATCCTGAGACTGTGCAAGTCCAATGGCACTGAAAGAAGTTACAATGACTCCATGGCTACCTAAAGATAGAAAAAAAACAGTCCAGGGAAAGAAGACGAGCACAGGAAGTTTTGCCATACTTACGCAATGATTTCCTAGATATAATGCCAAAAGCATAAATGAAAAAAGAAAAAACAATGAATTTCATGAAAATTTAAAATGTTTATACTTTAATACAAGATGGTGAAATGAACACAATCAACAGAATGTGAGAAAATCATACATCTGATAAGTGATTTATATCTAGCACATACAAAAAAATCTTAAAGTTTAACAATGAAAAAAACCACCTACTTAAAAATCAGTAGAAGGTTTAAATGAGACATTTCTCTAAGGAGAACACAGGACTGGCCAATAAACACATGAAATGCTCATTGTCATTAGTCATCAGGAAAATACAAACTCACAATGAATACCACTTTAAACCCATAAGAATGGCTACAATAAAAAGCCTGATAATTACAAGTGTTGGCAAGGATATAAAAAAATAAGAACCCTCATGCAATGCTGATAAAAATACAAATATTGCTAAGATATCTAAAACCACTCAGCAGCTTTATGGAGAGTCATGAGACCCAGTGATTCCACTCTTACGCAAGAATAAAAACTACATCATACAAAACTTCTACATACATTTAGAGCAGTATTCAGGACCACTGAAAATGAAAGCAACCTAAATGTCCATCACTGATAAACAGGTAAAGCTGTATATCCATGTATGCAATATTACTCAGCAATAAAAAGTAGTGGTAACGTTCTGACACATGAACAAACTTCAAAAACATTACACTAACTGAAAGAAGCCAGTCAAGACCACAGACCACATACAACATGACTTTACTAATACAAAATGTTCAAAGTAGATACATCTGTAAAGAAAGACAGTAGATTATAGGATTCCCATTTCTTGGGAGAGGGTGGAGATTTGGGGGAGTGACTACAGATAGGTACAAATTTTTCTTCTGAAGCAATAAAAATATTTTAAAATTATGTAAAGATAATGAAAGCACAAACAAAAACCATCAAATTGTCCACTTAAATAGCTAAAGTCTTGGGTATATAAATGATATATCAATATAGCAATTTGCTTTTTTTAAATTGTGACAAACAACAAACCTTATACACTTCTGAAAGCAGTTCCCCAAGCTACCTGAAATCAGAGGGGGCCAGGCAAATATGAAATAGAGCAATAATTCTCATAACAACCTGTGTCTATATTCCAAGCACTGGCCTTGAATTATACTGGCTCAGGCAACACCAAAGAACCCAATACCACATAGTACATACAGTATGCTGTAAATACCATAAATTCCTCAGAACTACCAAAGTCTAGCAGAGATGCAGCCAATTTTGATTCTATTCACTTTAAAAAACATTGACATATGTCCTAAACAAAGGCCTATCTTTAAAACAAAAAGACACAGCCTTTCCCCGTGAGTCAGCACCATTCCTGGACTGCAGGGGAAGAGAACAAGGATTCACCAAGAAGCAAGCCCAACCTGTGAACCAGCACCATGAGCAGGCTGCCACCAACAGAGGGACAGCCAGACCCCAGCCCCTTCCGGCGCATGGGCTGGCAAACAAGAAGAGCCAACCTCCTCCCACCCCTGGCCCCTGTAAGCAACCGGCTCATCCAGAGAAAACACAGGCTGCAATGATAGCTATTGAGGTGAAAAGCAATTTGATGCTCGTGGTGTTTAGTGTTTCACTGACTTTGCACACTTAGGGCCAGTGGTCTGATCATCTATTCAGAGGATAACAGTACGCAGTGTGGCATCTATTGGGGATCTCATTCTGAAGGTGGTAGCTATCGTTGATTCCCTATTGTCTTGTTTTGAAGTCCTGTGTCATTTTCATCGTTTTGCTCAATTAGCTTTTATTCTCTTTTGTTTTGTTTGATTTTGTTATATCTGATGGCATGGGCAACTATTTCAAAGATAGCAAGATATATTATGGTAGCCATTTGGATTTGCTGTTGTCTTGTTTTGAAGTCCTTTATTGAATTCATTGTTTTGTTTCTATTGGTTCTATTCTGTTCTTTTTTGTTTGATTTTTACTATATCTGAGGGTATCTGCAGTTATTTTGAAGACAACAAGAGGCATTATGGTAACTGTTGTTGATTTCATATTGTTTTGAAGTTCTACGTCACTTACACTGGTTTGTTTTGATTGGTTTTATTTTGCTTGGTTTTATCCTCTTTAAAATAAATAAATAAATAAATAAATAAATAAATAAATAAAACAAAAAGACAAAAAATATAGTGGGTCCAATACACAGTAAGTTCATAGCCTCTTAAGAAAGATATGTATGCACATGATTTCCAGTTCAGAGAACTGCATGCAAATTGCATAAGTAAGTATGGGACAGAGAAACAACACAAATAAGGGAATTGTTAATTCCATTTGAAGAAGACTATACCAGCCTACTTTCTGTTGCTATAAGAAAATACCTGAGGTTGGATAGTTTATAAAGAAAAGAGGTTTATTTAGCTCTGCAATTCCATTTGTGTAACCCTGAAATACCAGCAAGAACCTTTCTGGCTGTGTTACAAGATGACACAAAAACAGAAAGAGAGCTAATCATATGCAGAAGTCGCTAAGGACATATAGATTTGTACCAACCCACTCTCAAAAGAACTCACTCAAAAACACCAGCATTTTTCTCTTCTGAAAGAATGACCCTATGACCTAATAAGACCCAGATCTTAAACCATCCACCCTTTCAACACTGCCACACCAGAGCTCAAGCTTCCAGCATATGAGCCTTTGAGGACACATTCAACCAGTACCCCAACCACAGCAATGAACCTCAACAGTTTCACAGGAATAATGACACTGAAGTGGAGCTTTAGAGGACTGGTAGACAAGAGGGCAATAATGCAAGGTAAGGCATGAAGAATGAAGGCAAACTTTAGTCAGGGTAATGAAAAGCAGTATGAGACAGCAAAGAGACACAGAGGATTAAAAGATATGTAAGGAAAAAGAAGCATCAAGCAAGAATGTTAGATAAATGTACTAGCTTCCTGTTACTGTAACAAAATACTGAAGATTATGAACTTACAAAAAGAGAAAGTTTTTTTGGTTTGGTTTTGTTTTTTGGGGTACTGGTAATTGAACTCATGACCTTGCACCTGCCATGCAGCACTGTGTGGCTGAGGTATATCCCTGGCCTGAGAGAAAGTTTATAATGACTCACAATTTTGGAAGCTGGGTTCCAAGGCTGGGTGGCCTCATTGGTTTTGGGCCTCTGATGGCTGTGCCACATGGAAATGGTGAGGAGCATGTGCGGAACCAAAGGCTCATGTCATGGTCAGGAAGTAAAAGAGCAAGAAGACAGGACAGGGTCCATTATTCTCTTCAAGGGTGTTTGCTTCAAACTTGCCTGCCTCAGTGGCCTCAGTCTTGCCTTGGTTTCACCTAACATCTGGTGCCTCATGCGTGTGAGGAGGGTAATGAGGTCTCCTACCCCAAGGGTCTGACCTCCCCTCCTCGAACTTTGCCTGGGCAAACTAAGATCACTGCCGACATCAGACCTCTGACCCCCCCACCCTGCCTCGACATGCTGCTAGCCTCGATCTTCCCTTCAGGTTGGGTAAGTGACATTACATTTTACCTTCCCCACTATTGCTCCTTGCCTGTCCTCTTTACCCTTGTTAACCCTCAAGACCCAGTCAGAGTCGTGCTGCAGGAAAATCCAGGCCTGGTCACACTCAACCCCTGCTGGGAACCAGGCTCCCTGATGGTCACCCAATCTTGGAGATGTCTGGTTTGGTCACCCATCCACTGTCCTTGGCCTCGAAAAACTGACAGGAGACATCCCCTCCTTTTCTTGAGCTGACCCTATTTGACGCGGCCTCGCGTCACCATGAAAAACTTACCTCTTCTCTTCCTGCCTCCTCTTCCCTGGCTTGTGTTCTCAAGGCTCCCAAGCCTCTACATCTCACTCCCGAGCTG
>RJWT010048079.1:0-11197 GCA_004365215.1 Cuniculus paca | reverse complement strand
TGATCTTGTGGGG
The DNA here is from genome assembly GCA_004365215.1 of Cuniculus paca. Taxonomy (NCBI): domain Eukaryota; kingdom Metazoa; phylum Chordata; class Mammalia; order Rodentia; family Cuniculidae; genus Cuniculus; species Cuniculus paca. The sequence continues at coordinate 11,184 of RJWT010048079.1, read as the reverse complement.
TTTTATTATCTGTCCAGGTCAAAATATGGTCTGTGGGTTGTGGCTTGGACATGCCAGGTATAGAAGTTTCTAAATCTTATTCAGTTGTATAGTACCTGTTCTCCTATGATGTCCCTGTGTGCATAAAAGATTTGTGTAGCTTTTTCTCTGTGATTCTGCCTACTGTCTGCTGCTGCTTTATTATTTGAACTCAAATACAGTATCTCTGAGGGAGAAAGAATAAGTTCCTTTTCCTCTACAGTGAGAATACAGAGGATGAGCCACAAAAGAAAATGAATAGTAGGGGCATGGATTCAAAGTTTCTGTCAGATGGAAGAGGCATCTATCTATTAAGCATCTTACAGAGAACATGTGGGAAGAGCATAAAGATTTAGACTTCTAGAGCACCTTGGCCCATAATTCAGCATGGCATCGCCCATTTATGGACTAGGGTTTGGATCCATAAAGGAGGAAAAAAATGGCTCCCCTTATCCTCCTAAGTTCTTTGGCTGGAGAACAAATTAAGTTGACATAAGATAAATTATCAGGACAAAACCCATTTTTATTTTATACATATAAGTGGGATTCCCACAAAAATATGAGATATAAAGAAGGGCCAGACATTAAGACCACAGAAAGGAATCAGGACTTGGAGCTTGTGGGAGGTGATGGTACCAAGTTAGGGGAATCTGAGGGGAAGAATTGAATGATGAATAAAGTTTCATTCTTATGCAATGAAAAATCTCTCAAATAATAAATGTAGCCTGGAAGCAGTTATCTGGTACAAGTATTTTACTAACGTAGATTTTCTTTAGAGAAAATCCTTTACAAGAGGGATTTTCAGAGCTACTACATTGTCTATAGTCTCAGACTACTCTATCCAAGGTACTCTGTTAAAGATGTATACTGGGGAGTAGCATATTCTGATACCCTATAGTCATATTTTGAATTAATATATCCTGAGTTGTAACTTAACTGTATTTATATGGTTCTGGGGAAATTTTTAACCTTATTGAACCTATATTTCTTCATCTACTGGAATAGCAATAATAATATTAAACTGCTGTGTTTTTGTAAAAATTAAATAAGTACTACCAGAGTATCCCCAAGCTATCTAGCTTTATGTGGTCCTTCACCTTTTCCTTTGATCAAATCATGATTTTTGAATGTTAAAAGCAGGCCTGTCATACGTAGAACGTGCACATCAAAGACCTGTGTACTCATTAGTGAGGGAAGCAGCAAAATATAAAACTTCTCCACAGAGTCTAGTAGAGACAAATATTTATAGCCACAGAAAGTAGCAATGCTAACAAAAGATCACTAAATTAAGTGATTAGTAATCTTCAGAGTGAAAAACCTATTAACCTTTGGGGATTATCTTTCTATGGATGGAAATAATTTTTATTTCCATGGGACAACATACATTTGCATTGCAGTCAGATAAGAATCATCTTCAATAAATTAGCATTCACCCTTCAAGAGCTGTAAAATCTAATCTGTAGTAAAGAGTGAGTCAGGCATTCGCATATGTCTCCAGCAGATGAGCTAATCCTTGGGTGGACCTCCTAGGTGGTGTTCCAAGATGACACAGGACATGCAGTCATTCTGCTGCCTATTTCCAAGTTGTTGATCTTTTTTCCTTAACACTCTAATAGACAAACAAATGGCTTTAAGATCCAACTCGCAAAAGTCAAGTTCTATTCCCAATTTGCCAGAGGTCTTAGTTTCTTCTGGTCATCATTTTGATTTCTTGCCTGTGCTGATTAGCTTTAGGTGTCAACCTGGCTAGGCTATAACACCCAGTAAGTCAAATCTAGGTCAAATCTAGGAATCTAGGTACTGTTATGAAGTTATTTCATGGATGTGGCTAACATTTACTACTAATTCACTTAAAGTAAACAATGCAAAAGAGTGAAAGGACTTAGGTCAGTGAAGGCGAACCTTTTAGAATTTTCAGGTATACAAACAGTCCACTCTGCCTTAGGCATTGAGAATAAAACTCAGATTTCCTGGAAGGAGAAGTAAAGCTACCCTAAAATGGAAGCACACATCGCTACCAGAGACTTTACAATATGCTGGCCTGCACAATAGATTTGGACTTGCCAATTTCTTGGAATAAATTTCCTAAGTAGTGCACACATGCACAACTGTACACGTGCACACACACACATTATCATAATCACCATCAGCATCTTACTGGTTCTGTTTTTTTCTGGATAATTGACTAATGCACTGTCTTTCCTGAATACTTGCCATTCACTCCTTATCCCAGCCTCACCCCTACCACACTTCTTGGTACCCAAGGGAACTGTCTTTGCCTTGCCACAGTCTTCCCCTTTCACATGCACCCATACTTAGGAAGCCAAGGCTGGATGTGACACTAACTTTAACAGATGCTATGGGGATAATGGAGAGTAAGTAACAGAGCAGAAAGTGGGATAGATATAGTTGTTCTTATAGACATCTCTGAATAGCATAACAAGATGCCTCAATGATCAACATTTCCTTGATTCCAGATTCCACCATCTTCTTCTCAACTGTCTTCCTCAGTCTTTTTTTTGTGGATCCTGGGCCTCTAAACGTCAATCTCTTTTGACTTCCAAAAGAAAGCTCAAAATTACTACCACTTTATTATGCAAGCAATGTAAATTTCATGGGAATAGGAATTTTATTCTATTTTATTTTTTCATATTTCACCAAGAGCAATGACACATTGTAAGGTAGTAGATAAGTATTTGTTGAGTGAATAAATTAATGAATTTAAAGCTTTCTTCTCTCTAAGACTTACATTTTGGCTTATAGCCTATTCTTTCTGAAAGAAAACACCTCCTGTATTTTTCTGTATGGTTAGTAGTAGGTAGGTGTGGCAGTCTGCATCATGTGTCAGTTTAGCTGGTCCATAATCCCCAGTTAGTCAAATAGAGGAATTGGTGTTGCTGTGAAGGTGTTCTGTGCATGTAGATCAATTTACTTGGTAATCTGGGTTGTCCTACATATACTCTGGCTGGGTTTGCTCAATCACTTGAATGGCTATGAGAGTAGGGCTGAGGCTTCCATAAGAAGAAATCTAACGCAAGGACAACTGCTTCAGCCCAAAGCAGGAGTCGCAGGCTACTTTCCTGATGGCCTGCCCTGTGGATTCAGCTCTCACAGTTTGATAAACCAACTCCTCAAAATACATACATCTCTTCAATTATATATCCCCCACTGATTATGTTTGCTCATGTTGAACACTGACTGATACAGTAGGGGTAGAGTTGGTTGTCATAATAATATTTGTTAAAGCAGTTTTTCTTCTTTTTTGTATTATTCAAGTTTCTCCGGAAAAACAGAACCTGTAGGATCTACAGGTATAAAAAGAGACTTATGATGGGATTGGGCTCACATGATATGTTATCTTCAAGCTGGTGAACTAAGAAAGTTGACAGTGTGATGTAGTCTTAATTCAATGGCTTGAGAACCAGGGGAGCCAACAGTGTCATCTCCAATCTGAGTTCAAATGCTGGGAAATTAGGAGTTCTGATGACCAAGGGTGGGAGCAGATGGGTGTACAAGCTAAAGAGAAAATTTGCTCTTCCTCAGTCTTTTTGCTGTATTTAGGGCCTCAAAAGATTGGACGATGCCTCCTGTATTGGTAAGAGTGATTTGTACCGGTAGATCAAAAGTAAAACTCTTCACAAAAACAAAAACACCCTCACAAACACACTTAGAAATAATGTTATACCAGCTATCTGGGCATCCCTTAGGTCAGTCACACTGACACCTAAAATTAACCATCATGCTTTTTGTACATAGTGACCCTGACATGGTGTCTAATCATATAATGAGCATCATTTAAATGTTAGTCATTACTAGTATTCCAGTACACAGAAAATGTATTAAAGTGGCCTTTGAAATCCTAGTTATTTCTGCCAGAAAAGTTACCTATCTTTAATTGATGATTAACAATGGGATAGTTCAGACCACTGTTATTATTCATTTTCAATCAGATAGATGCACAATTTTAGAATAAGATTTTTCCTGGATAGAATAGGCTTAATTGTGTAGGATCCCAACAGGAGAATCTACAGAACTGTAAAGTGGGTATTTGTCAATTATAATTATCCCATCTTTCAAACTATCCCTCCACATTTTGGTATTTTTCACATTATGCATTTCATTTTCTCCAGGACATGTTTTTGTTTTGTTTAGTGTTTTTCCCCTTTCATATTTCCTTACCTCCACTGCTGCTAGAGGACAGACATGTGCCTTAAGTCCCATAAGCCAGGTTCACCTGACCATGACTTGGTTTGGGATGAATTTCACAAAGTTGGGCCTGTGTAGTGGTAGAGGCTGTGCGAGTTCGGAATAGGAGAGAACCTCTTCTCACAGTTGTACAGCTCTGGCAGCTGTTCTTAGCAGTCTGGTCTACAGTTCAATGACCCCATCCACTCAGTGCTGTGAGTTACACAGCCTATAGAAATAAATTCCTTGAGATTCAACCTATGGAGAGGATTCTACTATTACTAACCAAACACCTTGGATGCTGACAAAATTGTTGCCAAACGCCCACGTGCCCTGCATTAGAACTGGCCTGGTCCAGGAAATTCAGAGACAGAGGGCAAAATGGCAAATGGCAAATGGGACAAACACAGGAGATGCTTTATACAACTTTGTTGAATTAATTACATATTTTAAAATTATAAATGCAATTTTTAATAAACGCAATTTGTACCAATATGAAAAATATGTTTTTCCTCATGACTCTTTAGTTCAACTCTTCAGAAGTAATACCTTTTAAAAACCAAGACTAATTTTAATTGACAAAAATTATGCGTATTTATGGAATATAATGTGATATTTTGATCTATGTATACTTTATAGGAAGATTTAACAAGCTAGTTAACAAATTTATAAACTCACCCATTTATTTTTTTGTGCGGTAAGAATGTTAAAATCTATTTTAGCAATTTTGACAGAGGTAATAATTACTGACAGGTTTCTTGGAAAAATTTGGTGTATGCATTGTAGTTTTGTAAGCTGAAAACTTTCCCTCTGAAAGTTCAGTAATTAAGTCTGTGAAATAAACTGGTAATAGACAGATAAGAGAAAAAGTATACAATTTATTAATGTCCATACAAAATATTAAACTAGGAATCACATGGTTGAGGTTTAAATACTTTCTTAACAGGGCAAAGGTGAGTGGTTGGATTTTGGAGGGGTAGTAAATGACTTTTATAGGTGATGAATATGTCTAAAGAATAAACAATGGTCTGGGTCAGAGTTCTGGGCTCCAGGTGCAATAGAACAGTCTCTTTCTTTGTGATATGAATTTAATCTTGCTTGGTGAATGAAATTCCAGTAAGATTGAGGCAAATGTGTTCTTTTTTTGGTGGATCACTCTTTAAGCAGATAATGAAACTTCAGAAAAAATCCTCATCCTGCATTTACTGGTTCCCAGGTATCTTCAATTTAAAATAATCAGCATACCAAAGTGCTATATTTTAGGGTACTGCTTTCTGAGTCCTAATAGTATACACCTCTTCTAATTTTTTTAAGATCAAAAAGAACATACTATACTCTTCTGTAGCTTGATTTTTATTCACTTGATAATGTATCTTACATATATTCCTAAATCAGTACATGTCAATCTATCTCATTCTTTTAATGGTTATGTGATAACCAAATACATGAAAAAGTGCCTTAATATTTAAACACACCCTCCTGATTGACATTTACATGTCACTAGCTTCCTACTGTTACAGTGCAACTATCAGTACTTTTATAGTTGATACAAGGATGTGTCTGTGTACACGAAGGCACATTTGCACATTTATGCAAGTTTACCTATAACATAGATTTCTCTAAGCGGAATTGTCACATGAAAGGCACACAAATTTTAAATGTTGATAGATATCACCAAATTCCCCTCTAAAAATGTAACTGATACAGATTTTACACTCAGCAGTTTCCCCCTCAAGTATTCACGAGCTTTAAACTGAAGCAGCTGGATTTTTGTTTGTTTGGTTGTTTTTAGAATTTTGCCTCTTAAACATTGCTTTCTTGGTTTATTTGCTTATTCAAACAAAAGAACAGCGCAAAGGGATGAACATGAGACAGAACAGGGGGGAACAGATAGGCTCAGCCCTAAGGACCAAGAAAGCTGAAGGCTTAAGGACATGTACTTGAATTTGCAATGCATTGACCAGGAAGAGGTGCCTGGGGAAGGAGAGTAGCCTGCAGAGGTTGTTTGAAATCATCAAATGTCGTGCTACACACACAACAGATGTAACTTCTTAAGATAGGTCAGAACATATTATGTGGGAGTTACATAAGAAAAACTCATGTTTCCATGTTACATACAGGATGTAGTTCAACATCCCTAAGATGTGAACAAAGTAAGCTATATAGGTTTCACAACTCTGGGGCAACACCTGGGGTCTGGTTTAGAAGTGAGATAAACCTTCCCACACCACCAGTATTTTCAAGTCTACCAGCTGGCATGTAAAAATTACATTGACGATCAGGTTCTGTTGCCTCTTACTTTTCAGGAAAACAACCTTCACGTCTTTTCAACTAGTTCAGACTTCTTCAAATGTCGTCTGCCTGTGCCTAAGTGATTTATAACTTTCATCTGCACCGTGGCGTCTTGTCTGCTGGTCAGTACTCAAAGAAACAATTCTACTATTGGTCGATTAGTCACACACATGGTTCCTTCCTAGCTTCCTTCATCAAGGGATGAAATCTACTTCCCCATCCTTTGAATCTGGGCTGATTCAAATCTGAGGCATTCTCTGGTCAACAGAATACTCTGCGTGTGGTTATATGCTGATTCTGAAGCTAAGCCTCAAGAGACTTTTCTCTCACCAGGAGAGCAAGCTGCTGGGGAATGAGAGAGCACGTGGAGCAGAGCTGAGTAAGCCCAGCTGTCCTAACTGAGGTGTAGACATGTGAGAGCTTAGCCAGAACCCACAGAGCTGCAGCTGACCCATACCTGACCATATAACCTCCATGAGTGATCCCTGCCAAACTCAGGCAAGAATGGAATTGACCAAAGACTTATGTGCAATAAAAGTAGTTATTGTCTGAAGTCACTGAGTTTCTTAGTTATTATGGTTGTAGGTAATAAATGCTAGTAATGTCCACCAAGAGTGCCACAGGGCCATGAGCCCCACAGCTGCTGGGCTTCTCTGACGTCTAGCCTAAGACTGCGAATGGACTGAATCAGAGAGTTGTCTCTCCACTCTGTTAGTGATTTCTTTTGTTGTGCAAAAGCTTTTTAGTATGATGAAATCCTAGTTGTTTATTCTTTGTAATATTTCCTGTGCAATTGATGTTTTGTTCATAAAGCTTTTGTTTATACCTATGTCCTCAAGAGTGTTACCTATCTTATCTTCCAGCAGATAGATAAAGTGTTTCTGTTTTAATATTTAGATATTTGACCCATTTTGATTTTAGTTTAGTGCATGGTGAAAGATATTGGTCTAGGTTTAATCTTTGGTATGTGGAAACACAATTTTCCCAGCACCATTTATTAAAATAAAGAGGCTATCTTTCTACCAGTGAGGGTATTTGGCCCTTTGTCAAAGATAAGATAGTGGAGTGTGCTTGGAGTTGTTTCTGCATTTTCTACCCTACTCCATTGAACCTCAGGTCTGGTTTTTTGCATCATCCTGTTTTTGTCACAGTGACTTTAAATTGGGAACTGCATGCCCCCTGACTTGCCTTTGTTGCCCAGAATTACTTTTGCTATTCTAGGTCTCTTCTGGTTCCATATAAATTTTGGAATTGTTTTCTTTACTTCTGTGAGGAATGCTATTGGCATTTTGATTGGGATTGCATTAAATCTGTGTATGTTTTGGAGGTAAGACGATTTTTACTATATTGGTTCTGTTTATTGAAGAAAAGGGATATCTTTCCATTTTCTGATACCCTCTTTAGTCCCTTTTTTCAGAGTAGTGTAATTTTCAATGTATAGGTCTTTCACTTCCTTTGGTAGATTGATTCCGATTTCATTTTTGTTGATGCTATTGTGAAAGGTGTAGTTTCCCTAATTTCTCTCTCAGTGAGTTTGTTATTTGTGTACAGGAAACTATTGATTTTTGAGTGTTGACTTTGTGTTCTGCTATGCTGCTGAATTTGGTTATTAATTCTAGGAATGTTGGAATTAAAAAAATTTGTTGGAACTTAAAAGTATTTGCACTCACTAACTCCTAATATGAAGTACATAATTTGTAAAATCTAAACAAATTTTAGTTTATTATTGACTAACATCAGCGCAGAAATGTGTACTGAATATTTGATTTGTGAAATGATGAATAAACAGGAACACTATATTTATATATATTGTTCTTATCTGCTTAAATGGGCATTCAAGTGATTTACTAGGAAATATGAGAACATGTAAGTTTGCATTCTAGTAATGTTTCAGGAAATTCCTTATCATGTTACAATGTTCTTATTGAGCTTTCAAAAACACTATACTGAACAAATCTGATGTTACTTTAAGAGCAACTTGTTGGAATTTGAAAGCAAATCTTAGCTCTTGAAAAGAATGAGAGATCTAAAGCGGTGTGGAGAGAATGCTGAACTGAATCCAGCATCTGTTTGTAAATGCATTTTGAAAGAAATAATACAGCATTGTTTTAAATCACAATTTCTAGAACAGAAAGTGGAAATTGGCAAGTTTCACAAAATGCAGACTTGACCAACAGTGTTCTTTACTCTTTTTTTTCCCCCTACTTTAAGTGAAAACTTTGCTGCTTCCGTTAACTTGTGAGCTCTTTGAAGCCCTTATTCTGGTTAGAAAATAAGATAACATTCAGCGTGGAATTCACACTAGAGGGACGGGATATGGAACAGAAACGAGAGTCCCTCCTCACTAGTGTCTTCTCACCCTCCGCCTGCTGCGAACCCTGCTGTTCATGATACCGTGATGAGCCCTTGTTGCAGCTTCGGCTGAGCTAGGAGTCTTCAGTGCCACCCAAAGGAAGCAAGCAACATGGGACACAGGAGGAGGGGTAGCACTGTTTGGGAATGGCCATTATCTGACTTCCCACAGATTAATTTGTTTTGTCCAAAGCCCTCAGGACCCCAGTGTGAAAAACTCTGCACCAGGAAGAGGAGCCAGAAGGAACAAAGGGAATAAGGATGGGATGGGAAAGAACGTGCGATGGGAAAAAGGGAGTAAGGACAAGAGGAGAGCTGGGGGTAGAGAGGGGACAAAAAGGGACAGAGAATTCTATTGTTTCAGGGGGCCTTGCTGAGATCACTATTTGCTGGGAGCAGGTTTGTCCCCTAGATGGTGCTGTGTAGTTAGCAAGTTCAGCAAATAACCTTCTGTAGAAGCAGAATCTCAACTTTCCCTTAGAGCTTTTGTGTAGTATACCTGGGACTGGTTTGGACCTGCCCCTACACTGACCTAACTAACTTGTACTTTTTCCAAGGGGCTGTTCTTTGTCCTTTTCTTCCCTGTATCCTCCATGCTCTTTCTCATCTCCTATACGCTATGCTAGGTGCTTTGTGGATAGCATCTCCTGAATGCTTGCGAGAAGCCTGTGAGATAGGCAGCAATACCTCTGATTTATAGATGAAAATAATGAGATTCAGATATATGAAGTGAGAAGTCCAAGGTCTCTCAATCTGTAAGTTCAAAAGCTTAAACCAAAGTTTAAATTCAGTTCATGACAGTGGAAAATCTTGTGCCTGATGCCCCATGTTTACTTTCGTGTGTCTCTGATCCTGGCTGGTGTCATCTGTCCTGTGCATTCACTAGGGGCCAGACCATTGTTCCTTCAGGCCCCTTACTCAATCAGCAGCCTTTATTGGATGGTGACCACATTGTGTACAGAGCCCTGCCACAGCTCTTAGCAGCTGAAGTCACAGGTGGCTTCCCTGGGAGGGAGGTGGAGTGCTGTGAGTCATTATTTTCCCCAGGAGGATCGCACAGTGTATGCCTCTTCATTGGTCATCAGTGACACAGCTGAGTGTGTGCAACCAGAGAAGGGGAGAGGGAGTGGAAGGGAAGAGCAGAATAACATAAATCATCACTGCTGTCTTCCGTTCTGACAAGGAAGATATTTTATTTTCCATTTAAATTTATACCTGTTGAGGCATGTGGAAGCTAAGGCTAAGTTTCCAGGATATAAACCTGATTCTCAAATAATTACCAGATAGCACCTAAATTCTACAAAATTCAAAATAAAAATTAGTGGTTGAAATTTATTTAGGTGATAACAATAATATTTGAAAAAGAGAGCATAACCATGTGATTCCATCTGTCAATTTAAAATAAATTGGAAGAGTGAAAGTAAAGAAAAAGCGAGAGACAAAGAGAACACAGGAGCGGAGTCATGACAAAAAGGAGGAAAAAGAAAGAGGAACCATAAATTCAAGGCAAGAATCCCAACTAGGCACCTCTGTCTTTTCTCTTGATCCTTTGGCCTTTTTTCTTGCCTATTTCTCCTTTTCGTCTTCATGCCTTTTCTCTCTACAAAATACTTAACAATCAATATGGAAAAAAACAAGATTCAAAGGTGATTTTTTTCTTCCACGGAGCACTGACAGCATATCAACTACAAGGCAATTTTCACTGCATTGAAAAGTGATTGATCAATTAATTATCAGTTCAGGTCATAAAATAAAATTAAGATAATCAGCATGAGCTAACTACTTTTGGAAAGTTTTCAAAGCAGTTGAGTGAGTTTTGTATAGCTGAATAAATACAGAAAAGAGAAAAGTGTATTGCAATGCTGATAATCATGATGACAAGATGTCTTCTTAAAAATACCTTCTGGATATCTGGTACTATGCTAAACAACAGTCACAGAAAGTAACAAAGAAGAAATAATTAAGGGAAAAAGTGAAAGCAAGATGACATATTAGTATGTTTCCTTACCTTTATGCTCTTCAGGCCCTTTACCCTCCGTGAGAAAAGAATGTCTTCTGTTACATCTGGTGAATTCATCTATTAAAGGAGAAAGTACAGCCAGGTGTCCTGAGAAATGACCTTTTGTCTGGGTTTCATCAGTGGTCTTGACTTGATAAAATAGAGCAGGCATCCAATTAAGTGAGCTTCCAACTGTCAGGACATGGATAGGCAGAAATCTTTGAGGCAGGCAGCTCTGACCCAGGCATACGAGGCCCTCCAAATACATTAGCTAGGGTGTTGAGATCAAGCAAGAGAACAGTTAACTTTAAGTGTCAGTGCTATTGCAAACCTCAATG
>RJWT010048078.1:0-11203 GCA_004365215.1 Cuniculus paca | reverse complement strand
ACAAACTAAAGGCGTTAGTGGGATCCAAAATGCACAATACATATTGGGAAAGTCAAAAGGGAGGAATTATCTAAAAAGGGAAGGAAATGACCACTATTAATCTATTATCATGATTTGAAATTCAGATTGTATTCATTGTTCTGATTAGTTTCATTTCATTCCGATTCGTTTGATTTTATTATACTTGATGGCATGGACAGCTATTTTAAAGATAGAATATATAATTGCAGCCATCAAGGATGTCCAATTAGCTTTTTTAGAAACCCTGTATGGCTTTCATTGTTTGTTTTGATTGATTTTACTCTATTCTGTATGATTTGATTGTAATGTGTCTGAAGGTGTAGGCAACTAATCTGAAGATAACAACTATTACGGTAGCCAATGCTGTTTTGCTAATATCTTGAAATTCTGTATTGCTTACATTGTTTTGCTTTGTTTGTTTTGTTTTGTTTTGTTTCTACTGTTTTAGTTTGTTGTATTTTGTTTGATTTTACTTATCCCTGATGGTATGGGCAGATATACTGCAGGTAACAAGAGGCATTATGGTAGCCTTACCGATTGCTTTTTACCCTGATTAAAAGTCATGTACCATGTTCATTGCCTTGTTTTGATGGACTTTACTCTGTTTTGTTGTGTTTGATTGTATTCTTTTCAAAATAAAAAAAAAGAAAGTAGAATACCTAGCTCTTCATATCTAAAGCAGTTAAAATTATTTGCTTTTAAGCTCTTTGTTTCTCTACTTAACTCTTAATTCAAATGTAGGAAGGGTGAAAGTATCCCCTTGCCTCTAAGAACTTCTCTTTCCTAAGAAAGTTTCAGTCACTAAAAATAAGGAAAGAAATTGAAAAAAAGAAGCCCAAATTTCAATTTACCATTTTCTGCGGGAGGGCCAGCAGGTACAGTCTGAACTTGGATAGAGCTAGTGTTGATTCAGCATAGTCTTGAGAAGAAGCCTGACTTGTGGAAAGGTAAAACACAAAATGCACACATGAACTTCTTAGTGGAAAAGTGGTGGTGAAGGTTGGAGAATCAAGAAATATGATTAGAAAGATCAATTCAGGGAAGTAGGTGTGGCATCCCTCTGCCAAGAGCAATCACATGAGGACATGTTGAGCCCTTAAATGCCTAATGGTGATCTTTACAAGGCTGCTCCCAGCAACTCTTTGGAACTTTGACTGCATATCCCGTTGTGCTGTATCTAAAGGTGATTCCTTTTACTGATGATTCTTTTGTGTCTTCCTCTAAAGGGATTTTCATCTCCTCCTGGTAGATGGCAGATTGTGCAAGGAACAAATGCTAATTTTAAGTTTCAAACACAGTTTGAATTCAGTAAATAACAGATTCAGGAAAACAACTAGCCAACCAACCAAATCAAAACCATCCCAGGGACTCCTATTAGGCTTGCCTTATGCTGGGTACCTGCCAGTAAGAAAGAAGGGTGGGGATGGGGGTGTCCTCCCTTTTCTCACCTTGAGCTTGCACCCCTCATACACCAGCTGTCCCCTTCAGTTCCTGATGTTTTAGTTTCGAAGCAAGATGAGAGAGCTAAGGAAGAGGGGAAGAGAAATGTTTTTGCTCTAATGATACTACTGTGGGATGTATTTGAGTCATGGGGAGCGGGCAAATAGAAGGTATCTGAATGGCTGCTGTACTGGTTGCATAGAGGTTGCCATGGGAACTTTCCCCTTCATTTGCTATGATATGGTGATATCTCTCTTCTAGTGATCACTTTTTTCTCAGTTCCTGGGCTTTTAGCTGATTTTTACCCATAGTTTCTCTCTTGGGGTCTCCTTAACCTACCATAAAGTCTTCTTGGGCCAATCTTTTGTTTTAATAAACTCTAGGATCACATGCTGAGCCCAGCATAACTACAGCAACCAAGTAGCCAATCTTTGAGATTTACCATGTGGGATTTAGACCAGGCCTTAATCTCTCCTTCATGTGAGAAAACAAGACCATATTAAGCTCTCTCAGTCATTCAGATAAAACTTTCTATCTTGATTTAAAATCAAGGAGTAGAGAGTATCCCATTGTGGTGGGATATTGACAGAGTACAGTTTTCCACACAGAACTCTTCTCATATTATCTCTACCAACCTCCAATGAAGTAAGCCCATGTACTCATTGCTGGTGAGGCAGTTCAAAAACTGTATCATGTATTGCGTAGATCATGTAAAGGAACTATCTGTACTTTCTGTTTAGGTTTGCTAGGTATATAAAACTTCTCTAAAAATAAGTCTATGTAAAAATTACATCATTCTCTTTTTAGATTTGTAAATTTGCACGTGAAATCAGCGCTTCTTTTAGTTTATAGTATCTGTTATATTTGGTGCTGTAATTGAAACCTCTAGTATTAAATTACCCAAGCTAAAGTTGTAGTCTTTTGCAGATTAAAAAGTATGCCTGTGTTTATGTTGATTTCATCAGTTAGGACAGATGGACATCACTATAGCCATTTTACACCTGAGAAAATGCTATGAATGTTGAAGATAATGACAGGGTTACCAAGAAATCATATGTAGTGGGGTCCTAACCTGAACCCATGTTTTGACAAAAATTGGAAGATTTTCTTATTCTGTTACATTGACTCCTCTCTTAGCAGAGAGCTAAATATCTTTAGATGGTACATCATTATTGTTACCACTACTTGCTTCATAGATTCCCCAAGGCATTGAAAATATTTTAAATGTGCAGAATCACTGTCATTCCTTTCTCCTAAAATGTTCTTATACTTTCTTTGATTTATGTTTTGGTGGTTTCATCTTTGTTGAGGCCATGGATGCTGACATGTTCTTTGCAGAATGTCATGTTATAGATGTTCTAGCCATCTATTAAAATCTACCTTGTGCTATCAAGATAATAAGAACTGGATGTTAGTTGAAATGTTGGACTGGTGCCACAGAGCTGCTGTCATTTAGACTAAGCTATTACTCACCATTCTGTTTTGGAGAAAAAAGATTTTTCAAATATCTTTTAATAAAAGGCACAGAAAATTCTAGAATCTGACCCTCTTAACCTGAACCCTTGTCCTTCTTATTGTTTTCTTAGACAATGTGGATAACTTTCATAGTGACTTAGATTACTTTAGTTTTAACTTGGAACACTGTGTTCAGCCATAGATTTTTATTTTTTCTATTTGAAAAACTATGATTTTGAAGTAGGAGTGGCAAGAGAGTGAATTGGTATAATTGTTAGGTTCCATATTTGAGTCTAGTGTATCATTTACTGGAAAATTGCAAATTTAACTATTACAACTTGAAATGTAGTACTTTTTTTGAAATGGTTATGTATTTTATTTGACTTGGAAAGTTCAAATGAGCTTATACAGAAGAAAAAAATCAATAACATTATAAAATATGCTGTGGTATATTGTTGAGGTTGAAATATTTACTAAAAATTATCAAAAATCTGAGAAAATGTCAACCTATATGTTCAGAAGAAGAGCTCAATACAAACAATGTCAATTTTGCCCTTATTAGATGAGCCTTTATTGAGGTTGGTTAACATAGAAGACCAAAGTAGACAGTATCAGTTTTCAACACTGTAATTTTACTACATGTAAGAGTTTTGAAATAAATGCCCTATTTAGGAGACAGAAATTATTAACATTAGAAAGTAGAGAAAATTGGTTTGCTTTGAATTTTTTAAAGATTTATAGACAAGTACTTCTCATTGTTGCCTATTCTATTTTAAGCATGCAGTTTTCTGAATCTTTAAAACACATGTGAAATTTGCAATTCAGTGGAGGATCAGGATCTCAAGGACAAGGAGGGAGGGGAAAGCTCAAAATTGGAAATTTTGAAAGAAGGAATAAGAAAAGGAGATGGTGATGTATGTATTACTCCACTAGATAGTAAGTTCTTATGTACTCTCCTATTAGGAATAGATACAGTTTTGTTTGTTGAATGTTTGATTTGATTTAAAGTACGAAAAAATAAGATCTTAGATATCTACATTAGCAAAAATTGGTATAGAGTTTTTCTGTCCAACATGGCAGTCACTAGTCACATATGGCTCTTAAATTTTTAATTAGTTAAAATTAAATAAAATTAAAAAGTTCCATAGCCATATTTCAGAGATTTAATAGGTGTTCTTGACTAGTGGCTGCTGCATTCATCATACCTTATAAATACAGAACATTTCTGTCATCACGGGAAATTCTACTGAACAGTATATAGGGAATTCTACATTGGTTAGTGGAATGGGCCTCTCTACATTTTTGAAAATTTTAATTGTACTTTCTGAATACTAAGAAGAAAAATGAATGGGATAAAATGAACAGATAATTATTGGCTATTACTGAAATAAACTCTAGGTAGAATTGAAGGAAGACATACTAGAGTGACTCAGGTCCTAGCAAAACTGTATGGTTGATGAGCCCAAGGGATGAATTGGGACAGGACCTGCTTTGGTCACACAGCCAATAGTGACAGATCTGGCATTAGGACCAGGATTGTTTGCTTTACAGTTTGTTATCTTAGCACCATGTTTGTCTCTTCGGACATACATACTTTTGCATGTGAGAATTTTCAAAACAAAAATTTCAGGTTCTTACAAGTTAGTCTTTTCTATCCTGAATTTAGCCAGGCGAATGGGTGGATTTCTCGCACAGAGAAACACACATCAAAGACTGACATTTTTCAGGAACATCTCCTTCACCTCCATATTCCCCAGTAATTCAAAGTTACCAGGCCTGAAGATGATCTTGGCAGATTCAGCCAGCTCTGTGTAGCTTGTGTGGGTTCCATGACTACCAGAAGAGTGTCTCAGGTCATTTTGGCTGCAGACATGTTCTATGACAGAAAACTATACAATGCCATACCTTCTCCTCAGGATCATGTTAATTCTTCATCCTCTGTGTTCCACATCTGAATGAGGGCTCCCTCTCCATGCTGCATCTGACCCTCTGTGAAAACACAGTGTGCCTACCCATGTTTGGAAACAAAATGAAGTGCTGTGTGCTGAACAAGAAACTTAATCTTCCTGAGACCACCTAGTTATGGAAAACACTGTATTGTCAGTAAAATGCAAATGTACATTGCCTCGATGCCTATACATTTATATAAATCCTTTTGGTAATCAGTTCTCCTGTTCAGCAGAAAAGTAACAATAAGAACTTGTCAGATATATTTAAAAAGTTGGCTTCACTCAGGCATGGGCTGCTGGACTTGAGAAAATGGTTCACGTGTTGTGGGGTGATGGAGAGATTGGGACAGTTTCCAGGACAGCAGCAATGTTTTCCTGAGCCAGACAGGTATGGTGTGCCAAGAAACTAAGGAACTGGGGAGAACAGCAAGGTGAAAAAGGTGGTTTGAGAAATTTATTAATGGTAGGAAAGCCTATTTTTTATTTTCTCAGTGTTCCATTTTTATGTCAACATTGATGTGTATGTGATTTATAATGACATGGAACTCAAAAAATGAATACATTTGGCATAAGTGATCATTGAATCTGATTTTGGAAATTTTGTGTTGACTTTCAGATATTCAAGTTGAGATGCGAGAAAGGAATTGGATATTTTGAACATAGAAATACAGATGCAAAGTAAGCAGTCAGATATTTAAGAAGTTTTAGTAAGAAAAAGAAATTTGTTTGTACCTCTTGTGAACCTTTGCTAGGATGCTGTTTCAGGCTCGTGGCAGCAGACTGAAGTGCTGGATTTGAATCATTCTTGGGAGCCAGGACTCTCTCCACATTTCCAGTGAGGTTTTTTCAAGTGACTTATTACTGTTTCATGAAAATAGTTCCCAATAAATCAACCCATTCAGTCTCCTGTAGAAGCTTAGGCATGACTACACCTAGGGCACATGCCACTCATCCTCACGGTGAAACCCTGTTTCATGTGCAATAAAATTTCAATTCTCTTTTATAACTTTATATTGGATGATGTCTCTGAACATAACACATCTTATCAAGGCTACTCCTTTTCTAACTGTAAATGCACATGGAAATTATAATTTAAATGTAATATTTGAATTCCAAGATATGTGTATAATGACTATAGTTTATTGTATTTGCAAAGACCAAATAGAGCACTAGTATGCTATAAATACTGCAAATAACAACTATAACCCCTGCCTTTCTCCAGGGTAGAAACTGGTTGAGGCAAAGAAAATGCATAAAATCACACATTTTGTATGTAATTTTTTCCTTTCTACCTACATTATCTGTGAGACTAGAAAATAAAGGAAGGTAAACTAGTAATTCAGACTACTTATATTATGTATGCATGATCTAGAATTAATGCCACACTAATCTCTGACTCATTACCAAATCAGGAATTTATCTCCTGTTTCTGAGAATAGCATCACCATGTATATTACTTTTGGTAAGACCTTTTAACATTTTTAAACCTCTGCTCACCTTTAAGATAAGGATCTATGGGACTGTGGACTTGTGCAGCCACTGTGAAAAATCAGTGTGGAGACTCCTCAGAATACTAGGACTAGACATCCCATTTGACCCCGATATTCCCCTTCTGGGTATCTTCCCTGAAGAATTAAAAACATCATACCAAAGCGATATATATGTGTACCCATGTTTATAGCAGCACACTTTGTAATAGCTGAATCTTGGAAACAACCCAAATGTTCATCAACCAAGGAATGGATCAAAAAGCTTTTTTAATACAGTGGAGTACTACTCAGTCATAAAGGTTAACTTGAGACATTTCTTGGTAAATGTATGCATCTTGAGACCATACTCTTTAAGTGAGATAAACCAGACACAGATGTGTAAACATCGCATTGTCTCCCTGGTGTGAGAAACTGAAAAAATAAATATGGAACAAAATGAACAATAGAATAAATTGTTCAAAAAGGAAGAGGAACTGGGGAGGAAGAAGGGGAAAAGGAAGGCAAAGGAAAAAAATGATTAAAAAATAAAATGTAAACCAACCTTTGTAAATAGAGAGGGGAAGAGAGGTTGCAGGGAGGGGAGTGCAATGGGGAGAAACAGAGGAATGAAAATATGTCACATACAGTTGCAAATTCCCTAGGATATGATCTTTGTGTATATATAAACTATGCAATTTAAATTAATTTAATGAAGCTTAATTTAAAAAATAAATGAAATAAGGACCCTTGACTACATTATTTTAGTTTCTCTCTTACTTCTGAAACTCAGCATTCTTGTATACTTCTCTCTGGGGTGGGGATAGAAGCTGCTAAGTGATGCTGGAACAAATAATAAAATGCACAGAGCAATTTGATCAGGATCATAAACCAAGTGATTGCTTAGTGTTTCTTAGCTTCTTCCTTTCCACCTTTCCATGTTTCCCCTTTGTTGTTACTATTACTTTGTATCTCAGATGTAAAAGAATAAATTCTGTGGTTTATTCGTAATACATTACCAACACTGGTCCAAGCTTGCCCTTCTTTGTATTTATTCATTTTTTTATTCCTTTCTTTTTTCATTTCTTGTTCAACTTCCCTTGCCTGTTAAATTCAATAATTTAAAAATCACAGTTTATTTTCTTGGTAGAGTCATTCAGAATCCATGTGTCCATCCAGCTCACCCACCTCACCTGGGAATGCTAAAACCTAAGTATCTCCTTATTGAGATTCAAAATAGAATTATTAGGAATAGCTACAAAATAAGCAAATGGATTCTGTGACTTATGTAGTCAATCTCATTGTCCTCTTTGCTTGGCTTACTTCAAATCTCAGAAACAGATGTGCACCCCAGCTCTAGCAAGCATATAAAACTTTGTGCGTTGACCTGGGGGAGGACATATTGACTCCAGCTGGTATCAAAACCCTCCACTCAGGTAGTTTTGATGGTGTATACCTGTAACTTCAGCACTCTGGGAGGCTGAGGCAGGAGGATCACAAGCTCAAAGTCCAGCTTAGAATAATCAGTGACTAAGTGATACCCTGTTTCAGAAAAAAAAAAGAAAAGAAAGAAAAGAAAAGAAAAACGAGAAACAAAAACAGAAAATAAAACTTCCCCACTCTTCCTTTGTCATCTTCCCCACAGCCACCAGTGTCTTCCCTTGGTTTTAGTACTACGGACAATTCTATGTTCTTTCTGGATAATAATACAAAGAAATACTCCTCTACTTGGTTAAAAGGGTTCATTTCTTTTTTATCCATTCTGCAGTTGATGGGCATTTGGGTTGTTTCCAATTTATTTTTATCCGTTCCACGGTTGATAGACCTTTGAGTAGTTTCCAAGATTTAGCTATTGCAAATTGTTTTTCTGTTTTGTTTTGTTTTTTAAAAAATACGTAATGAAGAGAATTCATTTCTTTAAGCACATTTTCATCTGACAATGAGGTCTATCCAGTGCAGACTGAAATTAGTTCAATTTTGCCTATTATCTTCTATCGTTTTTTGTTCTTTACCTTCTGTGCTTTGGTTAAGACTAATGTGTAGTTTTTATGGATGTAGTTAACATATGTGGAATGAATTAATGGACTGACTCATCAAAGTAGAGGAAGGGAAGGGGAGTCTAGTGTTCCTTGTTGCATAATATGCTTGCTCATTCACTCCATAAATCTAACTTTAGAGTTAATTAACCTATGAATATATCAGTTGAGTTAGTTCTCCTGCCTTGGAGTTTTTGAAAATTAATTGATTGGAAGAAAATTAAAAGAACACATATTCAGTCAATGTGGAAAGGAAATGGAGGAAAAAGTGTTCATTTGGGATCATCAGGTGATCACAGGGTACACTCTTTTCTTCAGCTTGGAAGGCTTGTGTTTGGAGGGTTTGAAGTAGGTGAATATAAGTGACTGTATGTTTATAGAATCTTTTAGACCTCTGATAACTTTTATCAGAGTGAAACTATTCAGGGAGAACATGCTGAATATAGCCATTTTTAAACCTTGTCATTTTCTTAGTGTAGCTGCAAACTCACCAAGAATCCTGATAAGGAAGAATCACTTCAAATATGACTCTGCAATGAATTCTGCATATATGGAAAATGCCTCCTATTGCAGCACCCACTATACATTTCTAGGATGTAGACTGCTAGGTACACACATATACACATACACATGCAGCGCTATTACAAGACAATAAGCACTATCTCCTTACTAGAATTATTCTGCCAAAGAAAAAGTAATCGAGGAGGAGCAAAATAAATAAATAAATAAATAAACAAATCAGTTTCTGTAGTTCAGGCTCTAATTATGTGCTGATTTGGTATTGTTAACAGTGTTCAAAAACTGTGTAAAGGAAAGAGAGCTCCTTTGAGTGAACTTGGCAAATCAAGTCAGGGACAACCCTAGAGGTGAACTGAGTGGGGAACAGTGACTGAATAGGCTTCACCAGGTGCTGCTTTTCTTGGTTGACATATAGCAGTGATGGTGAACCTTTCAGAGCTTTTGATGATAACAACCCGCTGCAGCACATGTACCATAGTTTCACCACCATTGACATATAGGAAGGAATGTTGGCCTTCAGCGTGCAGCTTAATGGTATTTTTACTTACAGACATAGAGTTTCTGACTTTTCCAGAAAATTTCCTCATAGCCTTTTTGCTCCGTTACCCATATCCCTTAAGGTACAGCTTGGTATTCACTGAGCTTCAGACCCAGGACTCAAAACGCAACCGAGCACCTTTGAAAACACAGGAATATCCACTTACAGTGTTTGACAGGAAGTGACAATAGTGATCATAGATAATGAGTTTATTCTTCCACACATAAACTGATAGTGGAATGTATTTACTGAGTGATAGCAAGTTAAGTCCAAACTCTCAGGGAGGTAAGTTTGACTGTGCATGCACAACCCCTAGCCACTGAATGGTGACAGGGTGCGCCTGCCTAACTAGGTTTTCCCTAGCCATGGCCAGATTGCTGAACAGCTACGCCCAAGTCCACAGCATAGCTACTCTAAGGGGTAGGGCGTTAGAATCTTTCTCATAGAATTAACCATGCAGGAAAAACACCTCTGCTGAAAGTGGTATATCCCATATAGAATTGTTTTTGTGAGTAAAGATGTGAGAATTCCTAATTAACTTCTCACAGGTTACCCACAAGGAGAACTGAGTTGTGAGCTATTCCCCAGGAAGCTGTACCATGTCGCAACTCTATCTAAAATGTTCTGCCTCCTAGTCTTGCAGAAAATTTTTTGATCTGCCATGTAAAGAGATCAGGAGCCCATCTGCTGTTTTAGAGATCTTCTTAATCTAGACAGGGAGAAGATAGTTCCAAATAGATTTGCAGTGATGTTTTTCCTGGTGGTTAATGACTCTTCAGAGCATGGTGGGCATGCCACTTAGTGTCTCATTCCAGAGGCTGGCACATTCAAAGAGAAGTGAAGGGCACCGGCAGCACTGGGCAGTGCCGATGATGGCCCTGGGCCATGCAGTGCCAGCACAAGTCAGTGGGACTTCACTGCCACTTGATGGATGGCACTTTATTTTTTTAGTCTGGCAGCTACCACTAAGATGCAAACATCACGGTGCAACACACTCTCTTTTTTTGTTTTCTTTGTTAAGTATACAGGCAAACTTCTGTCTTCTTTGTATTCTTGGAATAGTAGCAAACAAAGAAAATGAAGCTCACTTTTAATTTTTAAGTAAAAATTCTTTTAAACGAGGGACATTAGCCATTTTTCTTTTTTTTTTTTTTTGACCACCACCTGGCAAAAGCACTGTTATTTTGGAATTATATTTTATATGATAAAAGTAAGATGTGGGTACATTGATGCCTTCTAAAAGTTAAAAGATTGCAAGTTAAATTTTATTTTATAAATAATGTAATGCATTCTCACTATAATTAAGTCGATATGAGAAACTGTGGGGCATATTCCACTGATAATCCATTGCTAGCAATTTAATGAAATACTTTGTGATATTCTGGTATATACTCACATTCTCACACCAAAGTTTTATTCTTTTCTGAATTTGTTTTTCTCTTTACAATAATTTATACTAATTCTCTCAAAGGTAATTTTTGTAGTGTACTAATTTTTACTTTCTGTGCCTGCATAATATTCCATTCTTTGCTGTAATAATTTTTGTTTGAACATCCCCCTATTGATCAATTAATCATATATATTTCATTTCTATGGTACAGGTGTGAGTGAACATGTGTGAGTATGAGCATGTATATGACTATGAAAAACAGTAAGCCAAAGAATAGGAGTATGTGTATGCATGTATTAATTGTGTGTGTATAATACATATCCTTATACCTACATCTTTAATTCCTGGCACTTGTACATGGTTGATTCTAAACTGTGGGATTTGTGGAC
>RJWT010048077.1:0-11202 GCA_004365215.1 Cuniculus paca | reverse complement strand
GAAAATCAGCAAAGAAATAACAGAACTGAATCAAACCTGTGAACAAATAGACCTGGTAGATGTCTACAGAGTTTACCACCCAACAACATCACAGTATACATTCTTCTCAGCTTCACATGTTACATTCTCTAGAATAGACCATATACTAGCCCATAGAACATGCTTAAGTAAACGCAAAGGAATCGAAATTGTCCCATGCATACTATTTGATCATAGCACCATCAAACTGGAAATTAATGACAAAAGAAACTGCAAACACTCCATAAACACATGGAAATTAATTAGTACACTCCTGAACAATCAGTAGGTCACAGACGAAATTAAAGAAGAAATTAAACAATATCTACAAGCAAATGAAAATACAAATACAACTTACCGGAATCTGTGGGATGAAATGAAAGCAGTCTTCAGAGGGAAATTTATTGCAGTGAATTCCCACATCCGGGAAGTGGAACAAACACAAATAAACAATCTGATGTTACACCTGAAACATCTAGAAACAGAAGAGCAAGCCCAACCCAAAGCCAAAGAAGGGAGGAAATTATAAAGATCAGAGCAGAAATTAATGCAATTGAGACTAAAAAAACAATACAAACAATCAATGAATCAAAGAGCTGGTTCTTTCAAAGAATAAATAAAATTGATAAGCCCCTAGCCAACCTTATTAAAAAAAGGAAAGAAAAAGCTCAAATCCATGCAATAAGGAATGAGAAGGATGAAATCACTACAGACCCTGTGGAAATACAGAAGATCATCAATACCTATTTCGAAAATCCTTACTCTCATAGATTTGATAACAACAAAGAAATGCACAGATTTCTACAAACATATCAATTACCAAAACTGGACCAAGAAGATGTATAACTACTGAATAATCCAATTTCAGTTAATGAAGTTGAAAATGTCATTAGAATCTTACCAACCAAGAAAAGTCCAGGTCCTGATGGATTCACAGCTGAACTCTACAAAAAATTCAAGGAAGACTTGATGCCAACACTCCTCAAACTCTTCAATGAAACTGAAAGGGAAGGAAGTCTCCCTAAATCATTCCTGGAAGCAAGTATTACTCTAATACCAAAACCAGAGAAAGACCTAACCAAAAAAGAAAACTACACGCCAATCTCCCTAGTGAACATAGATGCAAAAATCCTCAATAAAATACTGGCAAACACAATGTAGCAAGTCATCAAGAAGCTTATACACCACGACCAAATGGGATTCATCCCAGGAATGCAAGGATGGTTCAACATATGTGAATCAATAAATGTAATACACCATATCAATAGAGCCAAAGATAAGAACCACATGGTCATTTCAATAGATGCAGAAAAAGCTTTTCATAAAGTCCAACACTCATTCATGATAAGAACCCTACAGAAAATTGGAATAGATGGTCTTAACTTCTATCTGATAAAAGCCATCTATGACAAACCAACAGCCAATATCTCATTAAATGGTCAAAAACTGAAAGCTTTCACTCTAAAATTGGGAACAAGACAAGGATGTCCATTATCACTGCTCCTATTCAATATAGTGCTGGAAACATTAGCCAGACCAATTAGACAAGAGACAGAAATAAAAGGAATAAGAATAGGAAAGGAAGAAGTTAAATTATCACTATTTGCAGATGACATGATACTCTACGTAGAAGACCCACAAAACTCTATAGAAAGACTTCTGGATGTCATAACCAAATTCAGTAATGTAGCTGGATACAAAGTCAATAGTCAGAAATCAATCACATTTCTGTACACAAACAACAAACACACTGCAAGAGAAATAAGAGAAACCACACCCTTTACAATAGCATCCAAAAAAATGAAATACTTTGGACTCAATCTAACAAAGGAAGCAAAAGATCTATTCAATGAAAATTATACTACTCTGAAAAAAGAAATCAATGAGGATCTCAGAAAATGGAAAGATATTCTGTGCTCATGGATTGGAAGAACAAACATCGTGGAAATACCAATTCACCCAAAATTATTATACAGATTTAATTCAATTCCCATCAAAGTATCATCAGCATACCTCACAGATCTAGAGATATCATTGCTAAAATTGATCTGGAACCAGAAGAGACCTAGAATAGCAAAGGCAATTCTGGGCAGCAAGGGCAGGACAGGAGGCATCACAATCCCAGACCTGAAATTATACTACAAAGCTACAGTAATCAAATCAGCATGGTACTGGAATCAAAGCAGACCTGAGGTCAATGGAACAGATTAGAAGATACAACTGCAACCACAAACACACTCAGCCACCTTATGTTTGACAAAGGGCCAAACATGTTCACTGGAAGAAAGATAGCCTCTTTAATAAATGGTGCTGGAAAAACTGGCTTTCCATATGCCGAAAACTAAAACTAGACCCAAGCCTATCACCATGTACTAAACTAAAGTCAAAATGGATCAAAGATCTAAATATTAAAACAGAAACACTAAATCTGCTAGAAAACAAAGTAGGTAGAAATCTTGAAGACATAGGGGTAGGTGCAGAATTCATGAACAAAAGTCAAACTGCACAGGAAACACTTCCCGGAATCAACAACTGGGATCCCGTCATGTTAAAAAGTTTTTGCATGTCAAAAGAAATCTCCAACAGAGTGAAAAGAAAACCCACAAATTGGGAAAAAATTTTAGTCAACTGTCCTTCAGACAAAGGTCTTCTATCTAGAACATATAAAGAATTAAAAAATATCAGGCCCTTGAAATTCAAAGACCCAATCCAAAAATGGGCATCTGAGATGAAAACACACTTCTTAGCTGAAGAAATACAAATGGCAAATAAATACATGAAAAAATGTTCAGCATCATTGGTCATTAGAGAAATGCAAATTAAAACAACTCTGAGATTCCATCTCACTCCAGAAAGAATGGCCAGGATCAAGAAAACCACCAACAACAAATGCTGGAGAGGCTGTAGGGAAAAAGGAACCCTTCTCCACTGTTGGTGGGAGTGTAGATTGGTGCAGCCACTGTGGAAATCAGTCTGGAGGTTCCTCAAAAGGCTAGGATTGGAAGTCCCATTTGACCCAGCTATTCCACTTCTGGGCATATTCCCAGAAGAAGTGAAATCATCATACCACAGTGATATATGTACACCCATGTTTATAGGAGCACAATTTGTAATAGCCAAATCTTGGAAACAACCCAAATGCCCATCAACTGAAGAATGGATAAAAAAGATGTAGTACTTTTATACAATGCAGTAATATTCAGCTATAAAAAATGATCACACTGAGACTTTTACAGGTAAATGGATGTGACTTGAGACCATACTCATAAGTGAAATAAACCAAACTCACATGTGCAAACACTACATCATCTCCCTAGGGTAAGAAAGTGAAAGACTCAGTAAGATACTAAATTCCTGATAAATATGGGGGAAAGATTCTGAAGTCCAACGATGCTTTTATTCTTTGATTTGTTGGTTTAAGTCTCTTTTCTACTATTTGACTGCAAAATGTGAGAAGATAGGAACAGCTCTTTTGAAGAAAACAGGGGATATTAAGGTAGCCATTGTTGGTTTCTTGTTTTCTGATTTGAAGGCCTATAATGCTTTCACTGTTTTGTTTTATCTGGTTTTATATTATTTTGTTTTGTTTGAGTTATTGTCTGTGAATGTATGAACAACCATTTCAAAGAAGGCAAGAGACACTAGGGTAGCCATTGTTAATCTCCTGTTGTTGTTTTGAAGACCTGTATTGCTTGCAATGTTCTGTTCTGAAATGCTATGTTGTGTTTGACTCTATTCTGTTTTGTTTTGTTTTGTATTGTTTTGTTTTGTTTTCTTTAAAATAAAAAATAAAATAAAAAAAGGAAAAAGAAAATGAACACTATCATTTCAAGGAAAACAATGGCACTTGTTGCCAAAGACAAAACATGACTTTCAAGGGAAATTTCCAATTCTGAATAATTATAACCATCATGGTATGAACATCTTCCCAGTGTATAAAGCCTCTTCTGATCAGCGTGGTACTAAACAAATGTGATTTCTTGGTGTTAAGATTTAGAAGATCTGCATTACTTCAGTAAGAATAGTATTTTCCAAGTATTACAAAACCATGCAGGAAGAACAAGACAGACCAATGTATTTTAGCATAATGTAGTACAAATCATTTATCAATAAGGCTTCAGACTGCATACTATAACTAACCTTTAAGCAACAACCATTTGCTTTTTATGTAGAATCAAAGATAAATATCCACAATTATCTGGAGAAGCTATTAAAATACCTTTCATTTTACAACTACTTTCAACCAAAATAATGTTATAACAGGTTTAGTGCAGAAACAACTGAGAATTTATTGGTCTCTTATTCCACTCTAAAAGGACTAGCAAAAAGGTAAAAAAAAATTTTTAAAAAGTGCTAATATTCCCATTAAATTTATTTTAATGAATTAAAACATTATCTCTAAAATTCTCAGTTTTAATTTTTCATGTGGTGTACCAACATATACAATCACATGTTCTAGGTTTTCAATATCTATCTTCTAGTCTTTAAGACCTGGTCTCAACCTCCACCCTCTGAAAAGAAGCAGAACTGCTGATAAGAGACACTGGGACATTATTTTAGAGGTAGCTGCTGTTATTCCTCTAATTCATCACATCAGAAAGAAAAGGACACCTACAGGTCCCACTTCAGTGTGTAGGATGATCACTGTGTTCAGGTGGTTTACTCATTAATTTATCAAGTTTCCATCAAACTTTTTTACTTAACAGCTTCTGAATCTTGTTAAGATTGTTGCCTAGATCTATTACTGAAGGTGAAAAAACACTACTTTTCTAATTTTATTATAATTCCTCCTTCATTTATTAACCATGATTTTCAATAAAGAGGAATTTCCTGTTTCAAACATTTAGCTACCTTAAAATACTGTTCACATTAGGTAAAAAAGTTTTTTTCTCTCCCCACACTTACGAGTTTCAGAGTAGTAAGCCTTTTGACAGCTTTTAAGAGTGAACAATGAGGTCTTTTCCTTTATTTAATGTTCAATCACTATTCTTTTTGAGGTCTCAATTCTATCTTGGTCAGTGGAAAACTTCACAAGTTTGTCCTTTAGATATGACTCCTACTATTTTTGATAGCTTCCTGCCTTTCTCAGGAAAGGTAACTTATCCCAGCCTCATAAATTATATTAGAAAGCCACCAGGAAAGTCCTGTAACTAACTTTTTAAAACATCGTGCACAGTCCCCAGACTTGCCACAAGATATTCCAGCACCATGATAGTAAGGAAAGCCTTATTTCCTATTTACCTAATTGATCACAAGTTATTCTTTCCAATTTTATCTTACCAGTACAAACTAGTTTGCTAATTCTTCCTTTTCTCCACTTCAGCAAATCTCCACCTTTACCACATCCCAGGTCCAAAACAGTGATATCACGGTTTTTTTTCTGTCGTATCTTTTCCAAAAATTCCCCTAAGGGAGAAAAATCAGTCATAATTACCTATTGTTCATTTTTAGTAAAGCATAAACGGCTACCTTTAACAACCTTCTAACCTCTGACACATAACATAAATTACTACATTTATTTATATAGTTATTTTAAAACTTGCTATTTCAAAATAATAAATAAGTTAAATTCATCATGTATCGTTAACATGTTTCCACTGACTTAAACCACTGGTAGTACATGTATGACAGTACCACTTCTACCACCAGTGGTATAAGCCATTCGATGGGACAGTCATGAATGTGCCACCAGTGGTTCAATCAACCTGGCAGCAAGACATACGAATTACAGCCCCATTGTGAATGTGTTAAAAGACAGAAGAGTATATATATATATGGCGTATTATAACGTTAAGACAGCTTTTTGAAGGTTACTTCCAGAATTTAAGAATAGAAGACATTCCAAACTCTAATTAAAATAGACCTAACACTTCTGATAAAAGAAAAGCCAAAAACAACTCACTGTTTTGTTAACTTTCTCTTTCCATAGCTAGATATTTAATTTCTTATATAGCTAAGTAAACTGAAGCAGTTTTGGAATGATAACAGTGCTTGTAAGTTAGGCTTACCCCACCCACCCACACACAGAAATATACACACAGGTTCTCAGTTATTATTTACTTTCACCATCATCAAAACTCTTAAAACATTTCAATCTACCAAATCACATTAATACTCGACAGATGAAATCACAGGTCCCCAGATATCAACAGCCAAATATTTCAAATATCAGTTAAAGGCTTAACATTCTAAGACAAAGATAAGTCACCAAGTCTAAAACTTTATAGAGTAACGAATCCTAAATCGACTCTCCTTGACTATATCACTCTAAATTTAAGTTAGTAGTTCATGTGTGTAAATTTTGATGGTTAAAATACCCTGCGTAAATTCTGCCATCAATGTCAGTTAAGATCTGAAAGTAACTCCAACAGAAGTTCCATATTTAACTTTTTGTCAAAAATCTTAATAGCATAAAAACTAAAACAGTGAAAAATACTAATAAAATAACAGTTGAAGGAGAAGACAGTATCAAATGTTGGAGAGAATTCTGCCAAATGTCATCTTGCAAACCACCTATTTTTCCTAATTACAAAAATAACATGTAAAATGGACTCAAAAACCCTCAACTTAAAAACACAGAAATAAATGACACATCAAGAAAAAGCCAATGATCTGTTTCAACTGAGAATAATAAGGAAAACAGTGAAAAGTGGAAAAGAAATTAGGGCTAGGATGCACAGAAAACTTTAAGGATAAAGGCTGAAAACTCCATAATACTTGTATTAACTTAAAAAAAAAAAAAAGGTAGCCACTCATTTACTTTAGGTAACAACTGGCAGTCTGACAAATCATGTTTTAACATGAGTGTTAAAAACAAAAGTGAGAAAGAAAACACAAAATGTGTTTGAATTTAGTTCTTACTCCTAATACTTCCCAGAATGCATCATTTTTCTTTGAAAATTACTAAATTGTCATAAAAACTAGTACTCAAAATTGGCACTTTATTCTTTCTAGTATATGTAATTAAGCACATTTACTTAATGCACTAGATATACAAAGTGATAATTATATTCTAAATCACATTGTCTCCACTCATTTCAACTTCAAAAGTAAGTTTCCATAGATGTTCACTCCAAAAAGCTGAATGTCTTCATCAGTCCGCAAAGTAAATGGTATTTCTCCCAAGAACCACATGAGAAGAACAAATTCAGTGGACCATCAATGCTAAATCACTAAAAGCCCAGAGATAAAATCATGACACTGCCCATTTTCTTGACTAAATCAAACCTGAATGTTCAATCCAAGAAAGTGCCATTGTGCCAAAACTAGCAGAATGAAATAATTAACAGCACTAAATAACCTTAATTCTGACTCTAAAGAAGCATACCTTTGAAAGTCTAACTAATATCAATTATACACTCATTAACATCCTATGTAGTCAACCAAAGTAAGTAGTGAAAGGCCTAATTTTAGTTCATTTTATAAAGTCAAGAGTTAATCAAGTCAGTAAGAATTAATAGGTAACATAGTTTGATATATGGTTAATATTGCAGAGAAAAAAAATGAATCAATGAAAGCTAGGGCCTAGGGATATAGATCAGTGGCAAATTGCTTGTCCACCATTGACAAGGCCCTGGGTGTAAACCCCAGCACTACACACACAAAGTAACTAATTAAATAAATTTTAAAACTCCAACTAAAAGGTAAAAATTAATCATACCAATAAGCACACTTTTAATCCAATTATTGAAGTTTCTTAGGTAAAATATACGACTTTGACTACGCTTCTCCAAACCAACTTCCTGAAGCTCATTGTAGTGGGCAGCCACTGCAGAACTGTGTCCTTCTTCCAGTTTCTGGAAATAAAAGAACAAAATTAAGGATCAGAACACGTTAAAAGAAAAAAAAATAAAGCCCCAGAGGATATGACCTACAAAAGCATAATACACTGCTGAAGTAAAATGAGCATTTCCCAAAGAGATCCCACAATTACTGAAACAAAGATCTGTTTTCTAATATTCTCCATGAAAAAGTCCAAATTTAAAATTTACATCTTAATCTTTTATTTGTATTTTAGTCTGTCTTACTTAATAAAACTATTCTCCCAGAGTTCTGATTTACTCAGTGTAATAAATGATAATCATAAAGGGACTTCTTACAAGAGAAGAAAACAGAAATATGTTACCACATTTATTATAAAACTTCAGGGCTGGGGATATAGCTCAGTGGCACAAGCACTTGCCTGGCAAACCCAAAGTCCTGAGTTCGTTCTAGTACCAAAAAAAAAGAAAACTGCTATGAGGATTAAATAAAACAAACCAGGCATGGTGATGCACACTTGTAATCCTGGCTACTTGGGAGGCCAAAGCAGAAGCAGGAGGGCCAAAAATTTGAGGCCAACTTAGAGAGACCCTCTAATAAAAATGAATGAACGAATGAATAGTTAAGGATATAGGTCAGCAGTCACTGGGTTAATTCCCAGTACTGTCAACAACAACAAAAAAAGATAATACATATAAAGGAATTAGAATTTATTAGTCTGTGCTCCATGTTGGTAACTTCTATTACATGCTATTAATTTAATCTAATAATTTTCAATCTTCATTGTGTACAACTCTAGGTATTCTACAAAAAGTCCATGGTAGGTAAAGGACCCCAGAACCCCCTCACTTCCCTTTCCAACTGAAGTGTCTTATCTTTTCTGTATTTCACAGTTCAGGTTTAAGAGTAAGATTTTACCTGAAAAAATCCTGCCAGAAATTTTTAAAACTGTATTTAAAATACAAGCTCCCCTTTGCTATGAGGACAACAATGACAAAAGCCTAGCCTATCTATCTGCCACTTTCTTCTTCAGGGCTGATGGCAAAATTTTATTAATTCTTTAAAGCAGTCTCACACGAACTCTAGATTTTGCCTCAGAAACATTTCCACTGCGGTAAATGATTTGCCATCCTTGTTTCATAATTCTCCTACTAAATATCAGGCTTTGACATCCACTTACCTAGAACTGCGTAAACTACACTAGTAAAGTGGAAACAATTGTAGTTTAATTCAATTAACAAAGGAACACAAAGTTGGGTATGATTTTGAAATTTATCAGCTCAAATGATCATCATAACCACTTCAGAAAAAAACAAAAAAGATTAACAATTTACAAAGGAAAAGGGTAAAACATTTGCACCTCATATTGCTGTTTTTTTTTTTAAACACAAAGAAAAAACAAATTATAACAACTGATTTTCAAGTTTCTGGTCAAAGAAGAGTTATGAAATAAAATAGTAATTATCTCATTAGCACAAATTTTACCTTAATAAGAATTAAAATCTAAGAGTAAACGCCTACTGTGTCATAAGGCCATATCTGTTAAAAACAAAACATTCTACCTGATTAAATAATGTAAAAACCTAGCAATTCCACAGCTCTTCCATATTTCTAGCTGATAAAGTCTATTACAAATAAAATACATTCCACGTACTTTCTGCTTTTCAGGAACATCATTTAGTTCTAGTTTTCTCTTTTTCTGAGTGCTATCTCCAATGGAAGGAACACCATCAGTTTCCATTTTTCTTTTCTTTGAAAAGCTGTCAGCATCACCTGAACCTTTTTCCTCTGGGACAATTTCAACACCAAGATTTCTTTTCTTAGATGGAGTATCTTCTCCACGACTGGAACTTTCCTCTACAAGACCATCCTCAAATTTTTTCTTCTTTCTTGATATGTCTACTTGCTCACAGACAGGAGTCTTTTCTGAAAGCCCAGTCCCAGAAGCTGTTGAGGTTTCATTAATATTGAGTGAAGACTTTGTTTCACAATCCACTGATGCTTTCACCTCTTCAAAAGACAACTTTTCACATTCCTCTGATTTTGTAGAATTTTCCATTTCCAATTACTTGAATTGGTAAAACTTCATAAACCAACACTGGAATAGCAAAAATTTTTGTATCACTTATAAACACCAATTCAAAGACTTTAAAGCAAATTTAACTAGAATTTATGTATTTAATTTCAGTGATCAACTGAGTTTTAAAAAATTTCACTGTAAAGAGTATGTTATTAACATGTATAATATGTGAATTTCTGAATATTTAATAGTGCTAATTATAACTTCTCTTCTATAATCTTATTCACAAAAGTCACTAGGAGGTATCCCTAATCCCAACATCCAACATTCTTTGGAGTGCCCAATAGATGCACACATTCCATTAGTAAACAATGGTGCTTACTCAAGAATTAAACAAAAACATTACTCTTTTCTCTAATTTATGTGTTCTGATTTTTTTTAGATACAAAATTATTAGGACAAAGACATTCAATTCTTTGTACTAAAATACTTCGTAAAGAAAACTTAGATATTTCTTTTGCTATAAAGGACTAAATGAATCAAGAATAGAAAAAGAAAATCTACTGAAAGGACTTCTGAAATCTTTACTTCATAATGGGTATTCCAATTAGGTAGAAAGTGAGGGCAGTGGAAATGGCTTTAGACAAGTTCTAAGACTCAGCATTTCAACGACCCCTAATCCTTTCTCTAATATGTTCGTGGGCCTCTATGTAAAATACAAGGGAGAGAAAGAAATAATGACTATTGGACAGGAATTACTATTAGGGTCTACCTACTAATTCATTCAATAAAGTGACCAATGTCACACTCCAGAAGAGTTCAAAGTGAATTATGTTTTCAAGAGGTTTACAGCCTATATACTATTAAAATGTTAGGCTGTATTATTCAAGTGGAGAAGGAAAAACAAAACACACACACACATACACACACAAATCTGCGTGCTTCAGTAAATTCACAGCTGGAAGCTATGAAGAGTTTTGTTTAAAAGCCTTCTTGCAGAAAGTCCAGCTGCCAAAGAGTTAAAAACAATCCACCAAAAGCCGACATTTGAAGAGGTATGCCTTCATACTAACCACCGCTGAAGGTAACAAAATAAGAGATGCCAGATAAGAAACTAATCAAAAAAAAAAAAAACCTAGAAAAGTAACTTGCAGAACTTTAATTATTAGGAAACCTGGTCACTGAATTATCAAATACCTATTCTCTTCCTGTGTTATTTAGTTCCTCTGTTATTTATTTTACATTCAAATAAAACAATGTAACATATACTGGGGCCGGGGATTTAGCTCACCGGCCCAAGCGCCTGCCTGTCAAGCGCGAGGTTATGAGTCTGATCCGTGGTACCAAAAAAAAAAAAAAAAAGTAATATATATTATCTCAAGCTGTAATTATCTTTGGGATTT
>RJWT010048076.1:0-11200 GCA_004365215.1 Cuniculus paca | reverse complement strand
TGTCACATTACTATGATTAAGTCCTGTTTTTTTGTCTCTACCTAATACTGAACTGATGTTTAACAGTAACAATTTAAATATTACTTACTTGAATACAATTTTTCCAGTTTTCTTTTGTTGGTTTTTCTTCCACAAGCTTAGTTGCAAATTTAAGGCCTCTCCCATACATTTTATTTACTAATGCATGCTTGTATGCAAAAGTCAAAACCTATGATACAAAACAAGGTAGCAAGTCATCTTTAAAACATTTGCATTTTAAGGCATAGAGGTTTAGTAACAAAACATTTAAGGCTTTATCAGGAATACAGCTTTTAAAGCAAATATGTTATCACATAGTTTTTAAAAAAATTTAAGACAATAATTTGTGTCTTCAAAAAGCCCAAGTAATAAGAGATATTTATTTTGGGGAAGAAAACCAGCTGTTAAAATTCACTTTAAAGTACTTCTTCATGCAAAAGAAACTGAACATAAAAAAATAGGATAGAAATACAAAAATGTAAAGTGTCATAAATCATTAAAATTGTCTATGAGGATAAAAGTTAAAAAGTATCAGATCACATAAATATGTTCCTTTTAGACAAGTTTAGAAATCCTGTCATACTGACATGTGTCTGTAGAACCAAGGCAAGTATTCAACATCTGCAGCCAGTGACACAATGCATAGCCCCTAATCCAGCAGCACTGCTGCAAAACTAAAGAGTTATCCATGACAGTCTCACCAGCTTATCAGTCTCTGCTACGTTCCTCAAAGACAGGGACCAGGTTCTTATCTTTACGTTCCAGCAGCACATAGTGGCTGGTGCATGAAGACCTCGAATAACCTAGCAAGAACAGCAAACACTGCGGGGCGCCATCTGCGGTCCACGCGCTCTGCAAGCACTCATGGCACTACAGGGAGTGTATTGTCACTATCCTTACGGAGCAGACAAAGCCAGGTGCCTGCACTTAGAAACCTGCTTCTGGTCACACAGTAAAAATGACACCCCGGGGGGTCTGGGGTGGGGTGGGAAGTAACCTCTGGGCGACACTGGCTCCTTCAGCTTCCTGAACATGCCCAAGTGTTTTCTAGAAACGCTACCGTGGTGTGGGAGGAAAACCTGTTACACAATGAAGATTCTCCTACTTTCGAGGTCCTCTACTGCAAATTACCATATTAACCCCGAGAACAAGCACTTGATAACTACAATAAGATGATGGTCTGCACTGGATGAGCAGACTGCTGCCTTCCTTCACTTTCCCTTCACCTACATACGCGAGAAAGACAGATTAAAAACTTGTACTTATATCACCTCCATTTTAAGTACTAGAGAACTGTAAGGGATTTAAGATATTTTTATAAGCAAAATCCAAAAAAGTTTATTAAGTTGTTTTTCCAAACTGGAGTTTAAAATCCATTAGCTACAAATTAAGTTAATTATTTAGAAGTTAAACAGTTTTGAGGAAAATAATCAATACTGAAACTAATGAGTAGTATTATCCTCTCCCAAATTAGCATAGAAATAGATGTGGGGAGGACTTAAAACTTCAGCTTCACATATAACTGATTTAACTGAAAGGCGACTATACACATTCTCAAATTGCTTCCAAAATCACTGTGGGTAATGGGCTCTCTGCAGACATGAAATACTGTGAGGCAGGACACATGGAAGGAACCAGGGTTAACGTGTCATCTTCGCAGCGGCCTCAGTCTTCCATTCATTCCCATTCTCTCCAGGCAGCCAGCGAGGCACAGGAGTTTGTGCAGTACCCTCAAGAGCTGTGCTAAAACAAGAAGCAGAAGGGCTACCTTGTTGTCAAAAAGATCAGTCCATTTTGTAGTTTCCCAAAAAGTTTCCGACAGAGAATCTAAAGTGCTTTCTCCTTCCTCCTCCTTTCCTTCCGCATCCCCAGCTGCTGCCCCGTCGTGAGCCTGAGTGTGGAGCAGATGGTCTGCCAGGGCACAGCCTTTCCTGCACAGCGCGTCTACCAGGGTGGATTTCTGTTTGTCCATATCACTGCACAGCAAAGCAAACACAACCCATGGATCAGTAACCTTTCTTTAAGAGGATGATTTTATCTGAAACTAAATGCATGTATTTGTTTGCCTAAGATTTACATGCAGAAATAGTGTATATCCATTTACATACATTTATGTTGCACAATAAATAAAATTCCTTATTAGTAAACATCAAATTAGTCACTATAGCACATACCCACTTTTTCTAAAAGTAAGACCTAGTTGGAAAAAAATCAACCCTGAAAATTAGAGATCAAAAATGTCAGCCCCATGTAGTCATCACTGCCTCCTCTGCCATCACTGTGCTCTTGCTCAGTGGCTGCTCTGTAAGACAGGTGGAGAGAGGACAGGTGGACTGGGGCTAGTGTTTTTGAGCCAGGAAGTTGGCACAGAGCTAATTTTTCTGAGCTTCTTTCCTTTCCTCCAAGTGGTGGCTGAAAACGGCCCTCATTCCACTAAATATAAAGGAGGCATTTTTGAAAAGCCCCCAGTTGTCCTCAGTGCATAACCAGCACTTATAACAGGTAGCTACACTATCTACTGTTACTGTTACTATTAACTGCAATGGACACTGGCCACGTTTTCAAGTTATGAAAAATATGAACTGATACCAATAATGGCCAAAGAACCAATTTTAAATAAATTTTATTCTACTTGAAATTGATTGCCTGTAATGTAATGTCAAGAGGTCTAGCAGTTTTTAATCCAAGTAGTTTAGGATGAAAAAAATGCTGACAAAAAACACATGGAATTAAGGAACATTATAGTTCTTTCAGGAATCTCAAAGAGTTCGGGTTATTTACAATAACTCTAAAGAAAGATGCAGGTGTGGTGGTGCACATCTAAAATCCCAGCACTCGGGAGGCTGAGTCAGGAGGCTCATTGTGAGCTTGAGACCAGCTTGGACTACATAAGTGAGTTTAAGGCCAGCCTGCATTACGTAGCGAGACCCTGCTCCAAAGAAAACAAAGGCATTTCTGACCCCTAAAAAGTTAATGCTTCCTATGAAAAAATAAAACAACAACTCCAGAGATAGAGGAAAAAGTGATACCAGGAGAACTATCATGGGGTGACGGTCAGTTCAAAAGGGTCACTGGACTGAAAGGAAACTTGGCTCAAAGAGGCACAGGGTCATTCCACCAACGATCAGGAGAACCACATCAATCACTTACAGCTTGGTTAAGCTCCTCTATGTATGTACAACACTCAGCTTTATAAAGTCTAAACTATAAACTCTCCCCTTTCCTTCTCCCTACGTAACACTGTGAAGAGAATTTCACAAAGCCAAAGTTGCCAGAAAATAGCTTTAACCTAATTGTATTACTTTACCAGGTGTCACAATTTGCTGTATGTGTATGTGAGGGGTGGGAGTGTGCTGGGGATGAAACCCAGAGTCTGTGCACTGAGCATCCCAGAACTGTTTTCATTTTTCACTTTGAGATGGGGTCTCACTAAATTGCCCAGGCTGGGCTTGAGCTTGTGGCCCTCCTGCCTCAGCCTCCCAGAGTGCTGGGATTACAAATGTGTGCCATCATGCCCACTCTTCCAAACTAAATTTTACATTTTTCATGCTATTAGTCAATAAATAATTTAAAAAATTAATTTCATACAGTGTCATGCTTTTGTCACAAAAATTCCTAAGTGGCCAGACTTGCTTAATCACAGCTATTCATGTCCCTCCAGCTTGACAGTACCTAATGGCAGAACAAACTACTTTCTTGGGCTGAAACTCAGAAGACTAAAGAAAATTATTATGAAATTTCAAAGGAGGGAGTACCCAAATATTAATGATCCGGATGTCACAAACATCAGAAAAGAACATTCTCAATAACATTAGTCCCTAATATTACAATAAGTAACTAGGAAATGAGATGCAAGAAAGATTATTTACTGGTCAGGTACTTTTTTATAGTAGCTGCATCTGGCCTGGGGTCAGTCTTCATTGCAATATACACTGCTAGGGCTGTTTGATCTATAAGAGAAATAACAGCATTTGCAGCTTCAACAATCTCACTGAGCCTCTTCATTCGTTCCTGGAGGGGAAGAGAAGAAACAAGGCACAACAAGCAGGTCAATCAGTGCGCTAAGGCATTTTCATCTCTGCTGTCCCCACCCTGCAAGCTGCAATGCACTGTGAGGTGACCGCGTTGTCTGCATACAGCCCAGCGGCTGCAGGCTCTCTCCCAGTGTGATCTCTGCAACTGCAGTATCTTGAAAACTCGCACTCAGACAACACAAGCACACCTAACTTGCATCGGCTGTTGTGATTCAGCAATGCGAGTAAACCAAACGTAAAGTCCATAAGAACTGTTTTTTTTTTTTTAATAAAAGGAAACTCCTTTCCTGCATATCCTAAGACTTCAGAGCCATGACTGGTTATGTTATTGCATAATACATAAAAACAGAAGTTAAAAAAAAATAAAAGCACTAGTTGATGAAACAAATTCTTTTTAATCACTGAAAACACAAAGATGAGAGTAAATGAGATTATAATCAAGAGGCCCTCACTGTGATTACCATGGTGTTCTCAGCAACTAGCTTCTCTCCTGTCAAAGTCTTTAAGAGGTCACCTTAAACACATTCTAGTTCACTCGAAACCCTTTCTGACTTCTAGGTGACTATGGCTGGCTCTTTCCTCCCACAGACAGTTTCACAAACTGAAGTTGCCAGATAGTAAGGAGAGCTGGCCCGTGCTCGGACGGTCCTGAAGCATGAATTCCTCTTTCACTGGAGGAGTCTGCATTTCCAACTGTCCAGGCCCACCGTCTACTGCTCCCTGGTCTTCAGTTTCAGGTCACAAAGCAATTCACAGGCTTTCTCCTCTGGTTCTCCTCCTCTTGCACAGAGAAAGCAACCACTAACATGCTATTTGCCACGTGCAAACCATATGCTATTATTACTACTAAACTCAGGATAGTGGTCAGTTTCTGTATTACCTAATGAAAACAGCTTACTAGGTGAGTCTGAGGACATGTTTGCAGTTGGCCAGAACAGAAGACAAAAAAAAGATATATATCTTTCTTCGAATATGATAAATGAAGTAAGATTTAAAAATTAAACAAGCCCAACCTTTTCAGCATCCAACTGATGAAGCCGTGCAACGTGCAGAGGGAGATAAGTAGGGTAAGTTTCCTTCAATTCATTATAAATGTCACTAGAATCCAGCCTATGTATGCAAGAAAGAGAAAAGACTATTTTAAGAAAATTTCTGTTTTCACTATTATTTAACATTGGAAGTTCCAGTCAGTAAAACACAGCATCAAATGCGAAACACAAGCATGTCACTGACAGGATTATCATGTTGGAGGGTAGTATAAGTTCTTACCCAAAACACCAAGAAAATCAAACTGAAAATTATTTCAATTCAGAGTTTGATGTTTCAGATAAAACAGGCATCAGTAACCTTGTATCAGCTATAACTAGAGCTATTAAAAATGAGGAAAAATATACTCCTATTATAAAGGAGAACAAACACAAACAGCAAGAATAATTTTAAAAGTCTAGAAATGTATAAGATTTATACATTTATAAGATTTATAAGAAAATTCTGAACTTTCCTGGAGACTCTAGACTTGAATCAAGAGACATGCCATGTTCCCAAATGAGGAAGACGACAAACCGTCTGGGTTCCTTCTGACTGTATGCATTACAACAAAGACAATCTCTTATTAACATCAAAGTGGTGAATAACGAAACCAGGAGACTAGCCACTTAAGAGTAAATTCACTTAATGTAACATACTACTTTTAAAAAAACAGTATACTATTTTTTAAATACTTTATAAAAATAATATAAAAAAACCAAGGATGTCTGCGGTTTTGATATTGAAACTTTTTATCAGAATAATTTAACTTAGAGACAAGTCATGCAACTATGCATAAATTCTTAGTAAAAAAATAAAATTCTGTATATTTCTTTTTTGCTAATGAGTATATAATGCTTAGAAAGAAAATATATATATTACCAAGTTGTAATCCTTTCAGTATTTAGGATAAAAGTCCCTTAGAGATACATACTTTGAAATATCTTCTCTTTCATGATGCTTTAACTTTGAATTAAACACCAAAGTCTTTAATTCTGATTTAGACCAAAGTATTTGCCATTTTTGTTTCTTGTGCTTTTTAGTATCTTAACTAAGAACCCTTTGCCCAATCCAAGATTTACCACGATATCTGTTTTAGCTTTTTAAATCTAGCCCTTTGAAATTTACTGAGTTAACCTATACATATGGAGGCAACTTTTTTTGGAAAGATTATTTTTTTCTCATTGAATAGTATTCGTTAAAAATCAACAGATCACAGACACATGGCTTTATTTGTGGACCTCTTTGATTTATATGTCTTATCTTCCTGCCAATATACCACTGTCTTGTATTGTTGCTTTGCAGTAAGCTTTGAAATCATGACCTGTAAGTCCATTTCTTTTTCTTTTTCAAAACTGTTTGACAATTCTAGGTCTCCTGCAATTTCGCATGGATTATGGAATTAGTTTGCTAATTTTCACAAAGGTCGGTAAGGATTGCTGAGGGGAATTGTGCTTAGTCTTCATGCCAAAATGGAAAATACTGCAACAGTATTAAATCTTTTAATTCATGAGTGTGGGGTAATTTTTCCATTACTCAGATTTTAATTTCTATCAACAATGTTTTGTGGTTGTAGAGTATTCTAAATTCCGTATTTTGGGGTTAGATTTATTCCTATGTAGTTTATTCTTTTTGATGTTTTGAGGAATTGCTTTCTATTTTCTTTTAATATCGATACATCTGGACTTCATTTTGCCATTTGATGTTTTGTTTTCTGTATGTTGTGGGTCTTTCTTGTTCCTTCATGGCTTTCTTTTGTACTAAATATTTTCTAATTAAGTATTTAGAGTTCTTAAATTTTTCGAGTTGGTTACTTTTTAAGTGATTTTTTACTACATGTATCTTGCCTCAGAAGAATCAGTGTCAGATTTTTCCTGATCCCAGTGAGACGTGCGAACACTAACCTTTCACACCTCTACTGCCTTTCCACTTGCGTGGCTTTACTGTCTCATGCGTTGGATCTGCTACGGTCAGAGACTAATCTATCTGCTACCATCGCTTTCCTACCTGTGGTCATCTGCTTAGCTCAACACACTTTTGCTCCCACCCACCCACTCCTTTGTGCTCTTATTAAAGAAATACATGAGAAAATACTACATTTCACTGCTGCAGGCCTAGTAATACATTAATACAGATTAATGTTTTTCAATAAATACAGAGAGCTTTTAGTCATTATTTCTTTGGACTGTTTTTCTGTTTTCCCTGTCTCGTCTAGAGGTATTTATATTACATGGATCTTGGTGTGTGTAGGGTGCCCCATTTCTCTGAGGCCCTATTCATTGTTTTTCACCACCCCAACCCCATTTCTGAGAGCCCTCAGGCATGAACTTCTCCACCTTTGGTAGCAAATGAAGTCAGTTCCTTCAAGAAGAAATTAGGAGCTATCTGATTTAAGACTTCCTAGTGTTTTACTGAAAGGATCCCCAAGCCTGGTCCCCTGGAGGAGGGGCTCTTGATGAAGGGAGCCTGAAGCCTTCTTGGCCTGCCTTGCCAGGTGTGGAACCACAGCCTCCCAGACACAGGGACCCCACTGTTCCCAACAGCACTTCCCAAGCGGAGAATGGGCAGAAGGGAGCCCCTACGTTCTAACCACGTTTGGCTGGAACTTGGCTACGTGACAGGCAGCTGGGCAGGATGTGGAATGACCTCCTGGGTCCTCCTAGGGCGAAAGTCTTCCTGCTCATTACAAGCTGTGTTTAATGGTGACAGGAATCTGAAGTCATGTGTCTTTGTCATGTGACTGGCGGTGCAGGGGTCTTAGTTCAAATACCACGATGTGTTTCCTTTTCTTGTTAAACATTTGAAGCTATGTCTGCAAAGATATTTCGTCATACGTTGTGTGCCTTTAAAAACCTTTCCAGAGGCCTTTGGAAAGTTGCTTTTTTAAAAGATAATTTTTACTAGTTTTACAGGAGAGCAGAATCATGGGGCTTCCCACGCTGTCACATTGCCAAGTCAATCTCTGCAATTTTATTCTCAGGAATTTACATCTACAACATGTTCTCATCCACTTGTAAAGTCCTTTAGTCCACCAAAGATTGGCACATAGTTTTGACTTCTGGTGGAGACACAACCAAGTTTTAATTGAGAAGGTGTACTTCAACCGCCCCATAAAGGGATTCCTCTTACAATATCAAGACTTCGGCTCCAAGAACTCATAGCTACCAACATGCATTTCAAGTTGGTTAATGAGGACTGTCTGGTAGTGAAAGGAATACTGCATGACAAGTGGAAAACGCTACTGATTCCACTACCTAGAACAAACTCCACACAAAAAGCAAGCCAAACATCAAAAAATAAGCTGACAAGTACAGAAAAGTATTAACATTTTTTACCTGTAATTATAAATGGACAAGAAAAAACATCTAATATTCCAATAGAAGAATGGGCAAAGAACACATTGTTCAACTGATAGAAATTATACAAGCAATGTATAATATTCTAACCACTTACCAGTCCAATTATTTAAATGCAGTATGACCAAAAATTGTGTATTTTTTGGTTAATTTTTATAATATAGCAGAAAATTTAAACATGACAATTTTATTGAATTTATTCAATACATGAATCAACTGGTTGAAGTGACGCCTGCCCGAGTGACGCTCATGCTGGGTAGTACATAAACAAACGCGCTGCCCGAGTGGCGCTCAGGGTCAACTGTTACGTAGTTAAAAGCTCGATTCTGACAGCTAAAGAAATGCAATTTAAAACACCAATAATAGCCTCACTCTT
This sequence comes from Cuniculus paca, assembly GCA_004365215.1. Taxonomy (NCBI): domain Eukaryota; kingdom Metazoa; phylum Chordata; class Mammalia; order Rodentia; family Cuniculidae; genus Cuniculus; species Cuniculus paca. Next base: position 2,390 of record RJWT010048076.1, on the reverse strand, counting down.
TGCATCTTATAGCAGTACATATTACACAGTTGAAGGGAATAGAAATTGTATTTGCACTAGGATGCAATTTGGCAAAACAGATCAAGATGACTTAAAAATAACTGATTCAATAATTACTATCTGATGGACATTTTAAAAAATCTATATACAAAAAGGCTCATTACAGTATTATAAACTATAAATATATATGCTAAAGAAAATGTTTCAGTAGACTGTTGTTGCAATCCACTGGACCATAAACTATATAATCATTTAAAATAGAACTTTAAAAGACCACTAAAAGGAGCCAGGTGTGATGGTCCACTCCTGTAATCCCAGCACTTGGGAGGCTGAGGCAGGAGGACTGCTGCAAGTTTGAGGCCAGTCTGGGCTGCATAGGGAGTTCAAGGTCATCCTGGACTACAGTGAGACCTTGTCTCACAAAACCAAAGAGACCACTAAAAGGCATCAAGAAAGGCTCATACCCAAAAGATACCTGCAAAACCAGGACACACTATCACTTACACCGCTCTGTGTAGCTACAGAGAAAAGCAGTAACGGTTAATGGTCACTAAGGGATAATAGTTATCTTTGGAGGTAGGAAACATTACTTTTCCTTTTTATGGCCTCCAATAGAATTTTCTTCAGGAGCAAATCAGAATAAGTGATTAAAATAAGAAAGAAGCAAATTAGAGTGTGAATTTTATCACAAAAGGTAGATTATTAAAGATAAATATAAATACATAAAAAATTAAAACCACTTGTAATTCTACCATCCCCTGTTAACATAACAGTCTTGAAAAAAAATTTATGGCTATACACACAGTATTATTATAGTTGGGAAAATAAAATACTTAGGGGATTAAAATTTACTCAAAAACTTACTTTGTCATCCATTGAATTTTAAGATCTCGTAATGCTTCTGTAAACTCTTCTTTTAAATCTTTCTCTTTGTCTGAATCCTTTTCCTTATCTTTGCTGCCATTTTTAGTCTTTGTTGGTGGAGGTATTAGGTAGTAATGAACAGGGATTACATCCTGTGAAGGTGGAGATTCTTATATTAACATACTTAATTTTATTTTTTTTTAAATCATCTTCAATAGCTGAATGTAACATGGATTGTGCCTGAGTTGTACTACATCATACTCCATATTCTAAGAGACATAAAACATAAAAAAATACAAATCTACAATCATAATAATTTTCTCCCAACCTATAAGTACTGAAGTTTCTCACAGCAACTTTAAAGTAAAGGAAACAAGAGCTAATGACAAAAGTACATTGACCTTTTATATTTTAAATCTGAGCAGGGGAAGAAATAAGCTAAAAAGAAAAGATTGCTTATAAGTGGTTTTAAGGAGATTTTACTCCTTCATTCAATCCACAGGACTCATGGAGCCCCTGCCACATGCCAGGCCACGGGCCGACAGGTGAGGAACACAGCAGCAATCCCCTTTCCAGCCCTTACGCACACAGCATGCCAACGGAGCAGGCAGACAGCACACACACAAGCAATGGTTCGTTTGTCACGGAGACACTGTACACTATGAAGAATACAAAGCAGATGAGAAGGATAGACAGTGACAGTCAGGTAAGGTGGGGGAACTAACACAAAGTGGTTACCGAAAGCTAGATGAACCTGTGTCACACGTGAATGGGTCTAAATAAACCTGAACAATCTAACTGAAGAGAGGAGGAAGCCTGCTTAGCACGGGAATTGGTGTCTGAAGGCAGAAGAGAGCGAGCACAGAACCTGCGTGTGGTGTGCGGTAAGCACAGTCGTATGCACGGGGAGTGGGCAGCAACCACAGTGTACAGGGTGCATGGAGTACAGTTTAAAAAATATGGATTTTAAGTACACAAAGAAGCCTACCACAAGAGTTTTGTGCAGGTATTGATTATAAACATGATTAGTAACTTTTGCTTTTTAATGATTCAATCCTATATGGAGTAACATACTATATTTGGTTTTTCATAACTCATTAACATTTGGAGAATGAATCTTATAAAAAAAAAAAAGCAGAGGCACACAAAAAGGTAGAAGCAGGAAAATAAGGCAGTAAGCACACCCAGGAATCCCCACACTGCACAGGAAATAGAAGAGATCTGAGGTTCTCTCTGAAGGTAAACCGACAGTATTTGCTGATGGCATTAAAACTATGGGAATGGGCAAGACCAGCAAGGGTAGAAGATGTGAAAATTGTGAGAATTCTTGCATGCAAATGTTCTGCGACTGAGAAAGACAGAAAAAATCTGGAGTCGTGGATGCCTCAAGGAAAACCACCATCAAGAAAAATGGAGTGTGACTGAGCTAAGAGATGGTGTGGATGGGAAGAAGGCGACCAGAAAAGCTGGCAGCGCGGAGCCCGAGACAGCACCCTAGGGCTGTCAGGAGGAAGGCAATGAAGACA
>RJWT010048075.1:0-11201 GCA_004365215.1 Cuniculus paca | reverse complement strand
CTCTGTTGAGAATTGCTGGAATTGAGCTATTTGGTCTTTAAAATAATGCCTTTTTGGTTCAGTAATAGTATAGTGAGTCACTAAATTGTCTCACTAGTTAATATTTAAAAGACCAAAGGGAATCATACATATCCCTAGGTGTCTAGAAATAATGTAAGTGTAGAGACATTTTTAAGTATAGAATTTCTTTTAATTGAATTTTAAGGTCTGATACCCAACAGTAGGTTAGAGACACATAAACCAAAGGAGTATTAATTACTATCACTACCATTATTACTATTATTACTAGATCTCATATCTGCAATTTGACCTAATAGAAGTTATGAACTAAAGAATATAGTATAAATTAAGATATTATGATAGGAATAAGATTTCTGTGTACTTCAACAGCAACTGTTAAAAAGCATTTCTAGCCACAAACAACAGAAAACCCTATCAAAATTGGTTTGTACAAACAGAGGCTTATTTTACAAGTTAAATACAGGGACTGGTCTACGAATAAATATAACTCAAGTCACTTTCTGGATGGTCCTTAAGAGAATGAAAGAACCTTTCCTACAGGTAGTGTCTCTCCAGTAAATGGAGACTGAATCAAACAACCCGTGAACAGAATATGGCTCAGCTGGAAACATAACTCTAAGCAGAATGCGGATAAATATGCTCTTTATGGATAATTTGCTAATGAAAGAAGGAAGATCATCTGAATTCCTATGGATATGAATGAGGGGATGGCAAATTTTTCTGGTCAAATGTCTCACTTCCTCAGTGAAGTTTGCCTTTGCTTTTTGATTGCTTGCTTGTTTACACTGAAAGTGGCGCGGGGTGGGGGACGGTGCAAGGATACAGCTCAGCAGCATAATCATCTGCCTGTCAAGTGCAAGGTCCTGAATTCCATTGCTGGTACAAAAAAAAAAAACAAAACACCAACAAAGCAGGGGGCACATGTTGGGAGTTGGGAATACTCAAGCAGTAGTGTTCTCTCATATTCTCTTATGAGGAAGGCACTGGGCATTATTTTTCTCCTGTCAGGTACACACAGTTAAGGTTTTCCTATCTATCCTAAAGGCTATTGAAAGGAGATGAGGTGAAAAATATACAAGGGTTTTGTAAAGTAAAAAGAATATAAATGCAAACAAAAAATTCTCACACAAGCTTCTCGCCCGACATGTAGGTAATGTTCAACAATTTACAATGTATAATGTATATTAATTAAGCAGTTAGTCTCTGCTAAGCATAGCTCTGATATTTCTCATGTATATGTTAAAATCATTTAATTGTCTTAACACTATACCTTCAGTGGGGTAAATATAATTATTATCCCATTTAGACTTGGGTTGATTCACTCAAGGGGCCTTGGGAAAGAGTCCTAAGCATACATACTTCAAAATATTTTTTATGTGTAGTTCAATGTCTTAGACTAGAAAGAGTATTTGAGACATTATGTAACCACCCTTCTCTACCTGGAAGCACCTCCCATTATAAGCTATCAATTAAAATCCTTCATAACTCAAGTACAAATTCTAATCTCTTTGTCAGTAGATCCTTGTATAATAGTACACAAATGCACACTGAAATTACCTGGGGCCTTTAAAAAGTTGATGTCTATTCTATACCAATTAAATAAGAATCTTCTGATGTGAGACTCTAGCACAGAGTTTCTTAATAGTGCTCTTGCATTTCTGTTTTATATACTTCTTATGCAGTGTGTTATAAACTCCATGACAATAAGGATTTATAAAAGCTACCTCCTTTTGTATTTGTCAAGTCCTTACAAGGGATTAGTGCTTGATTAAATGATAAGAACACCTGGTTTATTTGGGCAGGTGACTCAGTGGCCACATCCAATGCGGGAACTCTCAGCACTTCCTTCTGGATCATCGTCATCCTCATCACCATCATTGCCATCGTTGTCATCAGGGAATGTCTCAGAAGTGGGACCCGTCTAGCCCAACAACCTGCAGCGACTCAGAAACCCTTAGACTGAGACCGGCGATCTTGTGTGTACGTATGGTACACACAGAGGACTGAGTCTGGGGCCTTGCATGTGCTGGGCAAGGATCTCAGCTGTTACTCTATCCCATCTGTTTTAACAAGCCCTCCAGTCATTAGGATACAAGCTCAATTTAAGAGCCACTGCCTGATGCCTTGCATGGAACAAGCAATCCTCAGGACATACTTTTTTTTTTGTGCTGGTAAAATTTCCTGTGGAGAAGAGCTATTGGAAAATAGGAATGAAAAACATACAATGTTTGCCCTCAAGTTTACATTGTAATATGGAGATAAAACTTTTACTCATATAGGCATAATAAAAAGCAGTGTGTTATGAAATATTTTCAGGCAAAGTACATATGTAACTGTGTTGTCTTGCATTCACAACAGAGATAAAAATGAAGATAAATGAAATAAGATTCCTAATATTTAGTAACATCTTTATGGAGGTTTATTATACTACAATTTCTACTTTTGTGTTTAATTGCACATTTCAATATAAAAAAGTATTTTGCCAATTGTCTTAGTTACTTTTATTGCTGAGACAAAATACCTGATGCACAAAATTAAAGAAGGAAATTTATTTTTTTAAATTTTTTTTTAATTTCTTTTTGTGGCACCGGGGATTGAACTCACCACCTTGCGCTTGCCAGGCAGGTGCTTAGACTGTTGAGCTAGATCCCCAGCCCTGTTTTTGAGACAGGGTCTCACTATGCCATTCAGGCTGGCCTTGAGCTCACTTTGTAGCCCAGGCTGGTCTCGAACTCACAATGATCCGCCTGTCTCAGCCTCCCAAGTGCTGGGATTACAGGCATGAGCCACCACGCCCAGCTGGAAGGAAATTTATTTAGTTCAGTGTTTGTGGAAAATTCAGTCCGTAATCAGCTGGCTCCAAGGCAGGGTGGCATGACATAGGGGCAGCAGTTCAGGGCAGCAGAAGACAGCAAAAGCCACAAGAGCAAAAGGGAGAGGAGAACAAGCCTCTTCTCTTCCTTTATATTGTAAGCAGCCCCCGCCCCAGGGTAGGTGTAGCATTCATACCACCCTCTGTGCCCTCTTCTTGCACAGGCTCAGGATGTTTACAAAGTAAGGATCCTGGCTCCCTGCTCAGTGGCTTAGTTAAAGTTCTAAACTTCTCAAGTTGACACAATGTATCAATGTAATTATACCAGTTGTGGTAGCACTTGCCTGTAATCCCAGTGCTCTGGAAGGCAGGAAAGGAAAAGGCTAGAGACATAGCTCAGTGAGAAGGCCCTAGATTTAATCCCCAGTGGCCTACTAAATAAATACAGAAATAAATAGGAATTGTTAGGGCAATGTGTGAAGAATAAACTCAAAGTGCTATACTAGTTCAGAAGTAATCACTACTTAAACTAAGATTACCTCAGAAAGCTTTGTGGAAGAGATGCCTTCACAGTAAGCCTTGACTTTAGTAGTAAAGGTCCTTCAGTTTTCTAAATTTTGCTGGTGTGTGCATGTGTTTGGTAATGGGACTAAACCCAGGGCCTGATATTGGTCTACATGCTTTGCTTTTTTAAATTTTTTATTTTATTTTTAAAAATGTAGATAAGGTCTTGCTAAGTCTTTTACATTGCCCAGGCTGGGTAAACTTGCAATCCTTCGGCCTCCTGGGATAGATTTTTAAATTCTGAACACCAATGGACTTTAAGGGTTTTTTCCAGTTGTATAATCAAAAAGTACAACTCTTTCTTATGGTGCTAGAAACTGGGAAAAGCTACGTGTAGCACTTAATTTTAATTTTTCTGGAATTAAGCAATTTACTACCTAAATACTTAAAAACTTACACTTAAAAAGCTAAAATTACTGTGAATGGAAAATGGTCATTTCGACATTTACATGTTGCTATGAACACAGAAATGTCTGGCTCAATAAGTAATAAAAACTCAGCTTGTTTTTTTCTTCCTGTCTTTTTGAGACAGGTTTTCACTTTGCAATTCAAGCTGACCTCGAACTTACTTTGGGACCCAGGCTGGCCTCAAGCTTGAGGCAGAACTCTTGCCTCAGCCTCCCCAGTGCTGGCATTACAGGCATGTACTGCCACACCTGGCAAGAAGTCAGCTTTTAAGAAAGGTATTGACAAGTCAATAAAGTGGCTACCTTTTGTAGGGAGACTCAATGAAAGGAGATATAAAGGAGATTTCTGGAGGCTGAAAATGTTCTATCCCTCAGCTTAGGCCACAACCACACAAATGTGGGCATATGTAAAGATTCAGCTTCTACCTGAAATGTATGAACTGTGTGCACACCTCGCTACATGAATTTGACACCCACTTCAGTAATTACATAAGCAGTTTGCATTGTAATTGTTTTCTTTTGAAGCATGCCCTGAAATGCTGTTGTGGATGTAATGTCTTTCTTATGGGCTTCCCTCCTGGTATCCTAACCTGGACACACCAAGAAAAAGGAGGGGATCATTCTTGGCACATTCTAAGCTTCCTGGAATGTGGCTCACCGGGCCTTGTCAGGGTTCTCAAAGTAGCTTTGCAGTCAATATAAACAATGCTGAGGCCAGAAGACACAAGCTCTTCTTGTAAGAAGAATAGATTACAAGATGAGAGCAGGTAGACAGTACGCGAAGACTAAAAATCATTAGGAAACGAGAGCAGGAAGCAGGTGTCAGCTTTGATCACTGAAGAAACAGAAAGCTGTGCATGTGGATCAGTTAAAGTGAGAACTATACCTTTGGGAGTTGAAGCTGCTGTTCAGGGATTTGTCTTCAGTTTAACCTGCTCCCCAGTGAAGTGGTAGAATCCTTAAAGGGATAAGGGATAGGCTGCTGGTGCATACCTGGTCATATGATTTCCCTGTAAAACTCTTCAACTGGCAGAGTTCTATTTGCCTGCCTTTCCTACCACCCTCAACCTGCAGTACTGGGAATCAAACCCAGGTCTCTCACATGCACTCTATCACTGAGCTACACCCCCAGCCCAGGCCAGCTTCTCTCAAAACTAAAGGGAGAAACCTGAGAAAACCTTTGAGCTGCTTTGTTTCATCCAGACACCACCCTGTGTTTCCTTAGGGGAAAATCCATATTATTGAGGTTTCAGAGAATTATAGGTCATTCTCTTTGTGATGAAAGCATACCTAAGCAGGATCGTCGGATTTTGTTGTTAGCAAAAGCAGATAGATTGTACTAACCACCTCGTTAGATTTACGCAACTCCATTTGCCGTAGAACAGAGAACATGAATAATGAATGCTGACTATACCCCTGGGAATTACTCTCTAATAAATTAGGATCATTAAAAATGCAAACTCTTTAAAAATAGAAGAGAAAGTAAACAGTATATCTAAAGGCACTTGTGCTAGACACTGCAGAAACAAACCTCCTGTCAGCCTAGTCTGGAAATGAGACACAAAAGTATTTGGTGTAGGTAAGTACTATCATTAAGAAACAGTAATGTTTTCTCAAAATACAATGAAGTCCTAATGGTGGTAATTACCTCCAAAAAATACTAACAATTCTCTATATAATTAAAATAAATATAACTTTTCAGACTATCTCAAGAGGAAAATTAATACCATAATAAGCAGTATCTTCATTATCGAAATACTTTAAAGAAAGTTCTAGAAATTTCTGTAAAGAACAAAAAAGTTAACATTGTGGACTTATTTTCCCACCCCTTTTCCCTGGTGCTGGAGATTGAACCTAGAGCTTTATTTGTGCTAAGAACATGCCCTATCACTAAGATACACTCTCATTCCATATGCGTATTAACAATAGGGAAATAGCATTTTGATGTTTATAGATAGTACTATACTATACTTCAATTTTTTTCCTGTAAGACACACTTAATACACAAACTAGAAAGAGTAAAGCAAAAATTGACCAGTATTATGGCATTGTGGGAAAACCTTCTTTCTTTTATGAAAACGATTCAATCTTGCTAAGGTTGTCCTTAGAATCTTCCTGAGCTGTATTCTAAACCTTAGTATTCTAAATCCTAGTTCTGGTTCCATCATTATCCATATGTGCTTATTAGGGGACCCTGGAAACAGCAACTGTGGCATCTATGGGTAGCTTGTTAGGAAAACCCACCCTAGCCTCACTGCATAAGAATCTGCATTGTAACTATGTACCCAGGTGGTTCCACAGACATTAACATTTGAGAAGTGCAGAGGACCTCTGGTGTTCTAGATTCCAAACACTCACAGCTGTGAACACATTCTTACTCTACTAGTTTTGAATAATGAAAAGTTCATGCTACTTTCTTTGCCCTCAAGAAATTTCTGTGCCAAGGCAAACAAGCAATTGTTCGTTTTCCTTCCCACAATGAAAATCTTATGCTTAAACTATGAGCAAAACAATCTTATTGTTTGTTCACTAGTCATGTAGTAATGAATTAGGTACCAAGGAGAAAATTATACCAGACCAGTAGCTGATACCTAGGAAAAAGTCCTAAGAATGTTTGTCTTCATTACCAAATAGGGTTCCATATATCTTAAAACTTTATTTATTTTTAAGAGAATGAAACCAAACAAAATAATACAATAAAGTCAATTGAAGCAAAACAGTGAAAGTGATATAGGACTTCAAAACAAGAAAACAGGAAATCAAAAATGTCTGCCATAATGCCTCTTGTTATCTTCAAAATAGCTGTCCATACCATCAGACATACTAATATCAAATAAAACATAACAGAATAAAACCAATCAGAACAAAACACTGAAAGTGATACAGGATTTCAAAACAAGATAATAGGAAATCAATAATGGCTACCATAATGCCTCTTGTTATCTTCAAAATAGTTGCCAATACTATCAGACCTAAGAAAGTCAAACAAAACAGAACAGAATAAAATCAATTAAGACAAAACAAAGCAATATAGAACTCCAAAACAAGATAATAGGAAATCAACAATGGTTACCATAATATATCTTGCTATTTTCAAAATAGCTGCCCATGCCATCAAATATAGTAAAGTCAAACCAAACAAAACAGAATAAAATCAATCAAAACAAAACAATGAAAATGATACAGGACTTTAAAACAAGATAATAGGGATTAACAATGGCTACTACCTTCCCTTTTTAGACATTTCTTACACTTTCACAATATCTATTGTACATTTTGAATCCTGCTAACTCCTTCAGGTTTTTATGTCAGGGTGACAACATAATGTTCACCTATGTGAATCTAAACCATTTCACCCAAGAGCATGATCACAAGTTGCATCCATTTACCTATAAGAGCCTTGTGATTATCCTTCTTAATAGCTGAGTAGCTTTCCATTGTATAAAAATGCTTTATCTTTCTTATCCATTCTGTGGTTGATGGGCAAGCACCCCTGCTTTTTTCTGGTTCACATGGAGCATTGTTTTCTCTGCTTTGACTTTTAGTCTATGAATTTCCTTTTGAGTTAATGTGTTCCTTGTATACTGCATATTGACAGATCTTGTTTCTTGATTCACTCTGCCTGTTTCTTTTTATTGATGAATTGAGGCCCTCTACATTCATGGCTATGGCCAACATGCACTGGTTCATCTCTACCATGCTTTTTTCCTTCCTTTAACTCTTTACTTTTTCCCTCTATTCAATTGTCTGCCCCACTCAGTGATCCCTCTCTGCTGCTGTTCCTAGAATCGTGGTCATTTTTAAGTCTCTCCAGAATATCCTTCAGTACTCTTTGAAGGGTTGGTTTTGTGGTCATAAACTCCTTCAGTTGTTCTTTGTTATGGAAGTATCCTATTTCTCCATTAATTTTGGAAGATAGTTTTTCAAAGTACATCAATCTAGGTTGGAAGTTGTTTTCTTTCAGGATTTGAAATACTTCATTCCAAGCTCCTCCTCCTCCTCCTCTTCTTCTTCTTCTTCTTTAGAATTCATTTTATTCCAACATAAATGGAAAGAAAGAAGGAGGAAGAGGAGGAGGAGGAGGAGGAAAAAAAACTGCAACAAAATTTCAAAGCACATGTATCAGGGAGTAACAATGGTACATACATTGTGCATTGCCAAGTTCTTGTTGAGTTGACAGTTTGGGTTGAGAAGTCTGTCATGATTCTGATGGGTTTTCCTTTATAGGTGATTATTTTCTCTAAGAGCTTTTAATATTTTGTTCTTGTGTTGAATTTCTGAGATCTTGATTATTATATGTCTGGGTATAGATTTATTTTGATTATGATTAGTTGGAGTTCTATATGCCTCAGCTATCTGTATGTCAGTTTCTTTTCCCATGCTTGGAAAGTTCTCTGCTAGTACTTCTGTAAATAATCTCTTTATGTCATTTGTGTTGACTCCTGCTTTTTCACTGACACCTATCACTCTTAAATTATTTTTCTTTGCATTGTCTTGCAGCCATTGAATTGTTATTTTCTAGTTCCTTGTTATTTTTAAGAGATCTTTCCTTTCATGATTGTTAGCCACCATCCTGTCTTCAAGGTCTGAAAGTCTATCTTCAGTTTCTTTCAAGCAGTTTTGCTAGCTTTCAATGGAGTTTTTAATTTCCTGGATATCTCTTTGAGTCTGTTTCATGCATTCCAGTTCTGCTTTACATTGTCCATTTAAGGTTTCCCTCCTTTGTGTATATTCCTCTTTTTTTTAAATCTATGTCTTCTTATGCTCAGCAACACTTTTACTATGTTTATCATTTCTTCTTTTACCTGAGATATTATTTGTGATCTGATTTCTTTTACAGCTTCATGAAGTGGTTTCTTTACTTTAGTTCCTATCATTCTAGAAATTTCAGGTGTGTGACTTCCACTTTCTTCCATGTCCATGTCTTCTGGACTTGTTCTGTTTGTGCTGGAGGCCAGAGATTGCCTTTTGCTTCTTCAGCTTGACATTTTCCTGGGTTGTTCTGGATGAGCTGGTTGTGGGGTCCCAGGCACTTCCCACATTGGCTACCCATCCAAGGTGTAGGGGGATGGGCCAGGCACCTGGGTTTCTCCTAACCCAGGTTGCTGGGGAGTCAGTGAGGTGTGGGGCAGGCTTCTCCAGACATATGCAGCTTCTCCAAGGTGTGGCTGGCTGGTTCTTCTGGTCCACACTGGCTACAGGTCCCTGAATGCATTGGTGTTTGGCCAACTTGTAGGGGTGGAGCTGGCTGCTTCTTCTCCCTGCCTATACTGACCACCCACAGGAGAGTCCCAATGGTGACCTGTGTGCACATGGGGACTGGGCTGGTTGCTTTTCCCTGCCAGTGCTGGCTACAAGCAGGGGAGTCCCATTTGGCTTCCTCATATCTTGAACAGAACTCTGTATAAGCATCTTGCAGGTGTTAGGATTCTTGGACTATAATGAATTTGAAAAGCTACCTCTGAGAATCTATCTGTTGGAGGAAGTGTGGAGACATTTTTCTATAAAGTATTCAAGATTCCTCTGACCAAGAGACCTGTTATAATAGATGTAACAATTTAAGGTCACCAAAATTGAGTTTGATTTTCTACTATTTTTTCCAACTAAGCAAAAATTGGGGATCTTTTGGTGCACAAAATATCAGAACCCTAAAATCAGGTTTGACATTATTGTGTTGAATATGCATATATTTTACATCAACAAGATGTATTCTAGTCATGAAAGGAGCCCCTCATGTGTACCTTCCATTCCAGTATGTCTTAGCTTTAAATTTGCTAGAGTTATAAAAAACATTCTGAAGAAAATTACCTATGGCATCCAGTTTCAAGCACTAATCTCCCATGCCAAGAATCCTGTCAGATATTCTTCCTATGGCTGGACGTTTCCTCAAGAATGTCTGGGAGACCCCAGACACTTCCTGGAGGCTTGACTCAATTCCAGTGGTTTACATCAGGACTTGGTCATTGAGAGGTCTGCACTGGTCCCAGAAATTAACAGGGAGCATTCTGGATTAAGAGGCAACCAAAGGAAAGTAGGATGACCTTCCTTCTTTTTTTTTTTTTTTTACTTTCTTCCCTCTTTCATTCCCTCCTTTACTCCTTTATGTCCTTTATTCCCCCAGCAGTGGGAATTGAGCTCTGGTCCCTTGCACTGAGCTGCATCTCCAGCCCTTCTTATTTTTTGAGACAGAATCTAAATCACTACCTTGTTCAGGGTAGGCTCAAATTTGTGATCTTCCTGCTTCAGCCTCCTAGACTGCTGCAATAACAGGTATATTCCATCATTCTCAGCTCTATCCTTTCTTGTTCTTGAATCTTAAGTTTTACTCACATTGCACAGAACATCAACTAAATGATTATTCCCAAATCACTCTGCATTACAAAAGGAGTATCTGGAGTCCAACTTATGAAGATCACAAAATGGTACAAATGGAATTTGTAATTCTATCATTATGCCAGCAACTAAAAATGATGGATTATAGGCTTTAATGATAAAGTACAAATCAGGGCTCTTAACCACCCATGTAATGAACACTGTGGGTACTCTGGTGATACAGGTTATTCAGAATTTTTTTTTCAAATGCATGAAACAAAATAGAATAACTTTAGAATCCAGTTACAACAAAGTTAACTAGTTATTAAATCTCAAAATTCATGGTATAACATTTGCTATGTTATAACATATTAAATAAAAATTTAATGGTGGATCAAATAACTAGTAATAATGATATTTCAAAGTACATTATTAGCAACAGTGATAAAGTGATATGAAAACTGTAATTTCTTTCAATTCCAGTGGTTTCTTGCTCCCATTAATAATTGAAGAAAATGCTAAGTTCCTGTTAAAAATACATGAAAACAAATATATTTTTCCCAATCCAAGTTTACACATTACTTGTGGCTAAGAACTCTTGCACTAGGTTGTCAGTTTTCTTCTAAGTTCAGCTAATAACCCTGTTTTCAGCAATTTAAGAACTCATTCTGTGATACTGGAAGAGTTTCTTGTAGCCATTCTTTAGTCAAATCTCCAATGAAAATGTTAGATGGAGACACCCTTATCAAAAGTCTTTTGCAATTTCAGCGAACTCTTTCAATGTGTTGAGCTTTGCCTGGGGCAATGTTACCTGGCCTTTCCAGTTATTGGGGACCATAAAGGTTTTACCTGATTAACACTGCAGAGACTGCTTTCAAGTTGAAAATTGGTCAAATTCCCCAGCCTCCAAGGTTTGGAAACTGGTCTCAAGTTGTTTTCTGCTCCTTGTTAAAAGGAATTTGTTCATATTTCTTTTATACCAGGGGCCCCTATTGTTAGATATGTCAAGAAAGTGTGGAGGAACATCAAAGATGGTGGAACAGTAAGCAACAGAGTAAACAGTCTCTCTGAGAGAAACAGTTCAG
>RJWT010048074.1:0-11202 GCA_004365215.1 Cuniculus paca | reverse complement strand
TAGTTCTCCCTCCCCAAAGTCCATGCTGATGCTGATCACAGGGAAAGGCTTGTCTCTGGACGTCCCAGTCCCACAGCGGCCCGCACTTGACACTGTTTCCAGTGGGCCTGATCTAGTTCTCCCTCCCCAAAGTCCACGCTGGTGCTGACTCACGGGGAGAGGTTTGGGTCTGGGTGTCCCCATCCCACAGTGGCTGGGGACTGGGTTTTAAGAGTGACCTTTAACTTTCTTGTACCTGTACTTAAAATTTTTTCTCAACATTTGAAGAACTTTATCATTTCTTTGAGCAACCTTTTGATTCCTCGGTAGTTCTCTAGTCCCTCTTCAATGCAAAAGACATAGGCTTCTTCTCATGACATCCAGTTGATCCCTTATTTCTGGTTCATTCTCATTCTTTCATTTTTTCTTTTCTACCTGTATTGTTGAGTGTCTTTGAACTCACTGATCATTGCTCTTGTTTGATCAATCCTGTTATTGATATTTTCTGCTGCGTGTTTCCTTTTGTTCATATTTTTCACCTCTAGGATTGCTGTTCGAATTTTTATTTCAGTCTTTCCGTTAAAGTTTTTCAATAAATTGGGAAACTATTTCTCTTTGTTTTCTTGGAGTTCACAGAGTTGTCTTAAAACAACTACTTCAGATTCCTTGTCTGGGAAATCTTTCATTTGTGTATCTTTAGGATCAGTTGCTGGCACTTTGTGTTTCCTCTTGGTTGAGGCCATATTTCCTTGGTTATTCTTATTTCATGTAAACTTTCATCTCTCTGACTGTGCATTGACATAGTTTGTATTTATTCCTCTTCACAATTTGGGCTTGTTAGTTGATGTTCTGTTTTTCAGTGACTTGTTTAAAATTCTAGTGAACCTTTGCTTGTATTCTTTTCTAGCATTAGAGGGCACAAAAGCTCAGATTGACTGTTCATTTTGTAGTGTCCCACCTGGAGGAGCTCCTGGGGGTCACAGGGAGGACCGGAGCCGTGTTGGAAAGCCATCTTTGATTCCAGAGTGTCTGTGGACCGTGTTTCCACAGCAGCACACACCTAAAATCCCTGACTAATGCCGTTTCCTTCTGGCAAGGATGGAAAGCTGCTGCCAGGCTCCGTGCACTGGCTATTGTGTCCCTGTCTCACCACCTTTGTCACTTTTAGCCTCACAGGGTAATACTCCATGTGGGCCAATATAAGAGTCAGTCTTCTGCAAAAGACTTGGGGTGGTGGGGTTGCCAAACGTCCACTTGTGCTCACTCTTTGTAGTGGAGAAATTGTGAGAAGAGTGAGATTTTCTGTGCTTGGTGTGACAGGTGGCTTGTGGGGATGGATATGGTGGTTGAGATCCATTCTGTACACTATCCAGCTGTGGCATCACTCATCTCTGTTATCCAAAGGGGTTGCACAGCCTCACTTTCTGGTTTCTTTAGCTTGTGTGAAGGTACAGTTGTGTGTACATTGTTGCTCCAAATGACGTTTCTGTGGGGAATTAACACTAGGGAGCCCTACTCCATCATGGTGCTCCCTTTTATTCAGCACTTTCACTGAATTTGAAGGTTTTGTGGGATACTGGTGAGTTTATCTAAAATTTCTAAGTTATCATTTTTAAAAATCATGTTGTATTTTCGGCAAAAGACAAAATAAAAGTGGGCTTGTCTATGCACATGTACTGTTAGTCTGTTAAAGCTGGTTTTGAATTTGTGTGTAGTTCATGGCAGGAGAGCTTAGGCTATGAACCTCCAATTAATAGAGATGAGCTGCTCTGATCTTTCAGACCTAAGGATGTAGTCACATAGACTCGAAGTTACAGTGTGTAACAGTCCTATACTTGAGCAATACAAATAAAGGAGTACAGTTTAATGAAACTTATCTCTGACTTAGGTCAATCCATGATTGATTTAGGTAATCAGCTCTTTTGTTTATCTTTCTAACAGAGGAAAAGGGAAAATGTGCATTAGGTATCCCTGGAGATTCTATGGTTATTTTATACACAGTCACCTGTATACAATAAAATATTTCCATACATTTTAAGAGGGAAAAATGACCTTTCATTAGAGAATAAAAAAGAAGAAAACAATGAGAAACTATAAGGAGTAGCAGGATGATTCAGGTGGTAGAACAAGTGTACATAAGAAAATTATTACTAGCATTAATACATTTTAAAATGAAAAAAATGAACAAAATATAAGAAAAATGTCAACTGTCCTTGGTAAATTTAAGTTTATCAAATGGATTTGTAGAACTAAAACTTACTGTACATAATAAGAACACTAGGTGGATTGAACAATATATTGTACAGATCAGATTACAGAATTACTTCATTGTAGTTAATTGGTTTGGGGGTTTTTTTGGTTGCTGTTTGGTTTTGTTTTTTGGATTTGTTTGGTTTTTTTTTTTTTGTCTTTTCAAGACAGGGTTTCTCTATGCAGTTTAGGCTGGCTTTGAGCTCACTTTGTAGCCCAGGCTGGGCTCAAACTCTCAGTGATCCTCCTGCCTCAGTCTCCTGAGTGCTGAGATTACAGGTGTGTGCTACTAACCCCAGCAGTTGTAGTTAATTGGAAAACAGATCCATGGAAAAATTCTTACATTGAAGCACAGAGTTTTAATATTGTTAATATTGGAGTCACAAAACAAAAAGCAAAATGAATATAAGTAATGTTCACAGAACTATTTGTTAGTAATTTTTTAAAAAGGGAGAAAAGATTTCAACCCACTACTTCACAGTGGGTCACATATTTCTCAGAGGCAGTTACAATTTTTCTCTCATTTTATTCTTCACATTTTCATTTTTTATTTCATCTGTGAGTTCATATCTTCAGCTGGTCTCTTGTGTGAAATGTTTCGTTTTGGGATTATGTCTTGCACATCAGGGGTTTCCATTTGATTTGTTGATATAACTCCCATGGCTTTATTGATAATCAGAGTATCTTTAGGTATGGCCTGTATTTGGTCAAAAGTTGTGCTAAATACTCTTGAGTCCATCAGTCACATTTGTTAGTTTTAACTTTTTTGTGAGTTCTTTGGGGATATATATATATATTCATGTCATCTGCAAAGACGTTATTTACTTCTTTTTGATTTGCATGGGCTTTAGGTTTTATTTACATAATTTTATTTATTTATCTTAAATGTACAGGCTAAGATTTCCAGTACTGTGGTGGATAAAAGTGGGGAGAGTGGATATCCTTGCTTTATTCTTGATTACAGATAAAAAGTTTCAGCTTTTTCCAATTACATAATAATAATGAGCTTTTCATACATCATATTTATATGGAGGACATTGCCTTCAATGTGTAGCTTCTTGAGAGTTTTTATCATGAAAATATGCTAAATTTTGTCAGATGCTTTTTCCTGTATCTGTTGACTTGATCATATGATTTTTATCCTTTTTTCTGTTAATGCTTGGGTATCACATCGTTTGATTTGCATGTAGCAAACATCTTTGCATCCCTGGAATAATTACTGTATCACGGTGTGCGATTCTTTTAATGTTCTATTGAATTAAGTTTGCTAGCATTTTTTTGATGATTTTTACATCTTGGTTCATTAGTAATATTGGTCTGTATAAGGTGTTTACAAAGTATGGGTAATCTTTAAATTTTTTAAAAATTTTCTTACAGTTAAAAACCACATTGTCCTCAGTCCCCTTGTTTAAAACACACATACCATTGTTCTTGTCACTTCCTGCAGCATTTCTGGATATCCTCTCTTGTGTCTGTAGTTGTGCTGTTAAGGGTGCCTCCCTGTTTGAAGCAGTTTAAAATGTTCGCCTTTCATGGTTGTTTTGATTTTGAGGAAGAGTCAGAAGTCACATGGTGCCAGATCTAGTGAATGAGGCGGATGAGGACAGAGCATGCTTTTACTTAATGTGAATTACTGTAAACAGTCAATCATTAAGGTTATTATAAAATATGACAAATACTACATTTAAAAATTAATTAGAAGTGAAGGTTCATAATAGGTAAAAGTAAATAAATTTACATTTCTTAAATGAAGAAAATAATTATTGAAAAGTCTCTGTAGGCACACCTGTAAGGAAGAGTTCAGTTCTAGGCCAGGTTTAGTGAGGCAGTGCAGGGCGTGTGGCCCATTTCACTCCGTTCCTGACCTAGCTCCGGCTCCCTCCTGACCCAGGCGCCCCTTCATTTGCTCAAGTCTTACCACTCTCAGTAGAGAAATCAAATAAATGAGCCCTATGTTAAGCAATGTTTCCCTTAGGAATACAGCAAAGTTATTTTAAGCCTTTTTCTGACTTTTTCTTACTCCATGTTAAAATTTGATTTCTCAGAGTTTTAGGAGACTAAAGAAGTTACATGGAAATCAAATTCATCATGGCAAGAGATTTCTGTGTGCACAGCTTATAAAATATGTGACGTAAATACCCAGAAGCAAATACCCATGTGTCTTTTTTTTTCCTTTTTCCTAGAATGCAAGATGCTGCTTGGAAAGGTAAGCTTTCATTTTGGATGCCATTGGGTTAGAAGCATGAGTCTGATGTGTTCAGCACACAGAGACAAGGGCGGTCGGGAGGCATGGGGAGTCTGTCTTCTGGCAGAGTGAGGGAGATTGTCCTCTCCATGCAGGGGCCTGGGCCCTGTGCAGACAGCTGAGATGATTTTTTTTTCCTCTTTTTAATAGAAGTGAGTCACTACTTCTTCAGTCCCTCGTGCCTGCTCATATCACAGACCTGAGTTTATGTTCAATAAAAAGGAGCAAAATGCTAACAGTGCACCAAAGTAAGTTGACAAATATCCTTGAGTGCTCGAATCAGTTGAGTTATGGCTGGGTGTGCGATGCGCACCTGTAGTCCTAGCACTCAGGAGGCTGAAGGGGAGGGTTGTGAGTTTGAGTCCAGTTTATCCCTCTTTATTGCTGATAGTATTCCATTTTATAAACAAGACATAATTTATTTATTTTGCAGTTCCGTGGACATTTGAGTTGTGTCCAGGTGTGTGCTGTTAATTTTGCTTACAGATGTTTGCATAAACATGACTTTGGGGGCTGGGGATTTAGCTCAGCAGCCTAAGCACCTGCCTGGCAAGTGTGAGGTTGCGAGTTCAATCCCCAGTGCTGCAAAAAAAAAATAAAATAAAATAAACATGACTTGGCAGTTCTTGACTGACTCTTTAGGAGTGGGATTGCCAAACTTTTTTCCCAAATTACCTTTGCCACTTTTCATACCTATCAGTAATACCTGAGCAATTCAGTTACTCTGCCACTTCACCATCAATCATTTGTTTTATTAGATCTAACCTACAGATGAGTAGTGATATCTCGTTTTTAATTTGTATTTCTGGGAGGACTGATGTTTGGACATATTTTCTTGTCTTTATTTACCCTCTATATCTCTGTTTTGGTGACATATACACCCAAAACTTTACCGTATTTCTAAAATTGAGTTTCATGTTTTCTTACTGAATTTTGAGATTTTTTTTTCATATATTCTGTTTATCAGTTGTTTTTCAGATATTGTTTTACAAATATTTTCTCATAGATTTGAATTAGCATTTTCCCAACAGTATCTTTTGAGAAATAGAAACTTTGATGAAGTTCAATTTATCACATTTTTTTTCTTTTATAGTTTTGGGTTTTCTGTATTTTAGTACATATAAGTCTTTGCCTGCCCCAGTGAAGATTTTCTTCTAGAAATTTTATAGTTTTGTATTTTATGTTTAGATCTATGATCTATTGGAATAAAAAATTTTTTTTCTTTTGCGGCACCAGGGATTGAATTCAGACCTCGTGCTTGCCAGGCAGACGCTTAGGCCACTGAGCTAAATCCCTAACCCAGAATAAAATTTATATATATTTCAAAAAATGGTATAACCACTCTGTTTCTGCTTTTTGTTAAGCTTTTGTGCTTAACTGGAGATGATATTTCAGTTTCATTTGTTGAAAACTCTATTTGGCATTTCTGTTGCAAAGGCCTGTTGTGGATTCTAATAGATCTGTTGATCATTGTGTCTTTTTGCCAATACCATACTGACTTGATGAATAACTCTATAGGAGGTCTTGAAAGCAGGCACTGCAAATTCCCCTAATTAATGAATTATGTGTTTTTTTTTTTTTTTTTTGAAACAACATCTAGACTAGCTACACCTTGCTATGTAGCCCAGGCTCAAACTTGTGATCCTCCTGCCTCAGCCTCTCAACTGCTGGGCTTCTTGGAATGTACCATCACACCCCGCCCAAATGAACTCTTTCTAAACAGTTTATCTACTCTAGGGTCTTTGTTTTTCCACATAAATTTGACAATCAACCTGTTGACTTCAAAATAATACTACTGTAATAGAATGATAGTATGTTTAAACTGTGGGTGATTTGGGGCAGAATTAACATTGTGTTAATATAAGCAGTATTAACATGTAATAATTATATATATTTTTATGAGGTTGATTCCCATGTGTTTTATGTTTTTAGTCCTATTATAAACAGTATTTTTAGGTACCAATTTGGAATTCAAATTTTATCTATTTCTAGTTTATTAGTGTTATATAGAAATTATTTTGCCATTTGTATCTTATAGTTATGGTAAACTCATTCATTAGATCCAGTGAAATTTTTTTATTTAATTTTAAAGGGACTAAAATAGAACAATAAGACTAATCAAAGCAGTGATAAGTAGGAAATCTACAATAGTTACTATATTGCATATTGTTGTCCTCCAAATAGTTGCTTGCTGGGCTTTAGGCTTGCAAAGTTAATCAAACAATATAGTTCCTTGGAATCAGCTGGTTACTCAGGGTGGGGAGAGGGCTGTTCTTCTCTCCATGTCAGTGGGCTCACAGGCAGGGGCTTAGCTTCCATCCTGGTTTCTGGTGAATTTTTTAAATGTACATGGATTTTATAATATTTTCTTCTAGGAAAGTCATGTATTTTATAAAGTGTTGGTCAAAATTATGGTGTGTGTTTAAATAAAAAGCATTATAGCCAGGTATGGTGGTATACACCTATAAGCCCAGCACTCTGGAGACTGAAGCAGGAGGATTTCCACAAGTTTGAGGCCAGCCTGTGCTGCATAGTGAGTTCTAGGTAAACCTGAACTGCATAGGAATATCCTGTCTCAAAAAAGAAAAATATTACTGTAAAAGACGTATTACGATCAATTCCCCCTCCTTCAAACTTCAGACACACATATCCCATCATTCTTGCCACTTCTGTAGCAGTTCTGCAAGTCCTCTTTCATGAGTGTCTTTAAGAGGTATGCTCAAAAGCATGATGAATGCCCCTGCCAAGTGCCATTCAGTGGAAAGACAGGCTTCTAAAAACATCACAGTGTGTCCTCGTCTAACTTACTCATCCAACACCGTGTTACTTCTGGCTCTTCCCCAAAGCCAAAATGACCACGAAAGATAAGCATTTTGAATCAGTTCAGAACATCAGTGCAGCCACAACAGCACAGCTAAAGACACAATGAGAAACTTCCAGAACTGCCTCAGAAAGTAGCAAGAGCCCAATGTGGTGCACATGCCTGTACTCCTAGCACAGGGGAGGCTGAGGCAGGAGCATTACCACAAGTTCAAGGCTACCCTAGCCTACGTACTAAGTTCAAGGACAGCCTGGACTATAAAGCAAGGTCCTGTCTCAAAAAAACAGAAAGCAAAACAAAAGAAAGTGGCAAAAATGATACAGTAAGTGTGTTCAAGACAAAGGTGAGTATTTTGAAGGGAATTAATGGCAATGAGTTTTACTATAATAAGTTTTTTTAAATTTGAACTTGCACCATAGTTTTCATCACACCTCACATAAATATAAACAATTTCATTCTATTTTTCCTTTCCAATGGCTTGCTGTACTTGTTTCAGACCTGCAATATGTGGGACAGGAGTAGTGAGAATGGATACTTGCCTTAATCAAGTACTAAGCCTTTCACCCTAAAATTTATGTTATTGTATGCCTTTTAATAGGTGCTCTTCAACTAAAGAATGTCTTTATTCTTAATTTGATGAAATTTTTTATTATGAATGACTGTTGAAATTTGCCAAGTGCCTTTTCTGTATCCCTTAATGTTTTTTTTCTTCTGAAACTGTTAATAAGGTAGATTGTGATGATTGATTTTCACGCATCAAATAGTCTTACATTCTTAGGATAAACACTTGGTAGTGATGCTATGTATTGGTGTATTTAATGTGCTAACATTTTGTTAAGAATTTTTACATTTAGATTCATGAGTGACAGTCAGTGTATAGCTACTTGCTTTGTAGTCGATTGCCTACTAGAACTTTGAAATTAATTCATTTGCTTTTGATATCTGGGTGATCTATTTGGTTCTTTGTTAAATGTGTTTAGACTTGGAAAAGATTTTAGAATCTGTATGTATTTTTTGCTAAGCATGCACTCCACCACGGAGGTATACTCCCTGCCCCTATATCCTATATAGATTTTTTAATATGTTGTTTTTTTTTTCAAGCATAGCAAGTGAAGTTATTTTAAAGTCTGCCTAATAATTCCAATATTTAAAGTTCCTTACAGATTGATTTCTGCCAGTCTTGGTCAATAGTAGTTTTCTATTTTGTGAGTGTGTGTCCTTTGACTTTTGATAATAAGTTGATCTTTGTCCCTCAGATACTATTTTTAGAAATTCTTTGTTGCCAGGAATAAAGCCATATATTTTTCCAGAGAAAGTTTGCATGGTTTCTGCTAGTCTCCTGGAAATACTAAGAGTCTGGGCTGACTTGCACTTTAAAGTTCAAGGCCTGTGGCTTTTGGGACTGCTTTAATAATGTGAATTGGGCTGCCAGTTCAAGGCTCTAAGTGAATTTAACTTACTGAAGTTAAGTAATAGAAGTACAGAACTTGCTGCTGGATTAGATGTTAGAGGAAGTAAGAAGCACAGGACTACTCCAGATTTATAGCTGAAGCAATTAAAGCAGCAAGGGTACTATTAACTGAGAAGTGGAGAGTGGACAGGAGTGGGTTCAGGTTCCATTTTGGATGTATTATGTTTGACATTCCCATGCTACACCCAACTAATAACTGGGAGTTTGCTTGAAGAGTAAGTCATGAACATACAGGAGGTATTTAAAGCTGAGGCTGAGGTCACCAGCAGAAGGAAATGAAAAGAGTAAAAGGAAAAAAGTCTCCAGGACTAAGCTCTGAAAAAAGTCACACATTTGGGGATTGAGCAGAGATAGAAGTAGCAGTCTAAGATATGAAAAGGGCAGGTAACAGTTTCCTTCAAGTGTAAGGAATCGCAGTGATCTTACTTCGTGTTCTCTGATTTTGTGGAGAATTCTCGTAAGTTTTCTAGTCTCTGCTAATATGGTCTCCTTTGATTTACTTAGTGTCAAGTATTTGTTGTCAGCAGTTTTAGGAATTTATATCACACAGGAGATGTTTAAGATGAGTAGAGTGATTAAGTCACAGGGAACAGCCATGAATCAACTGTTCTTTTAGTCGACACCAGTACTTCTGGCTGTTCCAGCATTGGGAAAAAGTCTTTAGGGAACTAGAGGTGGATCCCAGGAAGTACCTGGGTAGGACTGGGTACCAGGACAATTTTATAGCCTCTGGTATGAAGTACTTCTAAAGATCCCCTTAGTCTCCTATTGTTTGTTCTGTGTTTTCCCCTCACAAATCCTTCGTTGACTGTATCCCTTTCCATCGTCTTACTGGCTTTTTTCCATTCTGTTCACCTATTGAAACACATAAAGCTTAGAGGCTCCTTTGCCTGGATCCTCCTAGATTTCCCCATATCTGCCTGAGACTCCTGCATATAAAAAGTTTATCTCTTTGGCATTGGCTTTGATGGATGCTTGTGTGATTTAAATTTCTCTCCATCTGCAGGATGTATAACTTTGGATCCTGAAACAGCTCACTCTTGCCTGGCCTTTTCTGAAGACCTGAGAACCATGAGGTTTAGAAATATCCAGCAGGATGTGCCTAGAAACCCAAGGAACTTTGACTTCAGTGTTTCTGTGTTGGGCACAGAAAGCTTCTGCTCAGGAAAGCACTACTGGGAGGTAGCCGTGGACAAGGCAGCACAGTGGCAGTTGGGTGTGTACAGAGACGCCACAGACAACAAGGACAGCATGCTCAAAGCTTCTCCAGATAAATTCTTACTCATAGGATCCATGATGGGGACTGATTATACCTTCTGGGTCTTTCCCCCTTTAAAAAAGGTCTGCTTGCAAAAGGAAATACGAAAAGTTGGAATTTTCTTAGACTATGAGTATGGTCACATATCATTCTACAATGTGACAGAGAGATCCCTCATTTATAATTTCTCTCGTCTCAGCTTCCAAGGAGCTCTTAGGCCTCTATTTTCTCTTTGTATTTCAAATGGAGGCATGAACTCAGACTATCTTACTATCTGTCTCCCTCGTGTTCCTTCCTGAATTGTCATTGTTAGCTCTTGCTCTTCTTTATGGAAGATCTAAGGTCGCAAGAGGCCAGAAAGTTACGTGTAAGATGTGATAAAAGAGTTCGTATAAAAGTCACCCAATAAAAGACTTCTATCATTTGAATCCCAGTATAATGCCCAAAGCCTTTGCATTCATGTGGCTTTCAACACCTGCTCAGTGGGTGGGGTTGCAGTTAAGCTGAATTATAAATGATAATAACCGAAAGACCCTTAACTAATTAGAACAACAAATGCATGTGCATTGTAGGATTAGAAAAAAGAGAACAAATACAGTGTGGGGTCCTTAGAACTAGGATTAGGACTCTAGAACTACTTCTGAAAACATCTGCAGAATTCATCTGCAGAATTAAGTATAATCAAAAGTGAAAGCAAAACGTCAGTGTAGCTCATGGTGCCCGAGTTGAGTGGAGACATCCTATGACGATTCACCCAATCACTCAACCTAGAAAAGAAGTAACTTAATTTCCCTGGATATTTTATCTGGGTAGCAAGGAGGCATTATGGAAACTGAATTTTTAAAATTATTTTTTCAAGTATTGTTTTCTACTTCCCTTTTTGACAAGAAGAATTAAATTTAAAAGAAGCTCGTAAGTTGAAGACTTTGAAATATATAAGTAATATTGTGATAGTGTCTTGTGTGTTCTTTGTTTATTTGCTAAACCACTAAAAAATGCCTTATCTTACATCTTTGCTCAGGAGGAGTATGTAATACTAAGAACCAAAAATATTTATGGAGGGATTTTTATGTAAAAGATTTATCATACTTTATGTTCCTTGTCATTTTTTAAACAACTTGTAGATATTGGTTAATCTTATTACTAATGTGAAACCAATAATCAGGAGACTGGTTTAA